>WEIU01020408.1:104081-114779 GCA_013389925.1 Aegithalos caudatus | reverse complement strand
AGTCGTTTTTTTTTTTTTTTTTTTTTTTTTCTCTTCTCTCTTTTTTTCTTTTCACACAAAACTTTAACCTCTGGTGCTTGTGTGTGTGCAGTCAGGAGCAGAGCAGGCAGAAATAACAGTTGTGGCACTCTCAGCACTCGAGAAGCTTTGCCTGCAGTCAGGAGCTGCTGCTGGCATTGCTTTCCTGGGCCACTAGTGGCCAAAACAAATCTGGCAGCTTTGGCAGCCCCTGGAGCTGGCTCTTCCCAGGGACTGCTGGTGCAGGAGCTTGGAGGAGTTGGATGAGAAGATGGCCATGAGCAGGAGCTGCAGGGTGTTGGGATGTGCTTTGGGCTCTGTGTGCAGCAGATCCCAATCCCTGGGGAGCTTTTCCCAGCACTCACAGTAACCCTGACACGGTGGTGTTCCCAAGGGATCTCTCCTTGAGGATTTTCATACCCCCAGGACTGCCAAGGCAGGCTGTGAACTGGTAAGGAGAAAGGCTCAAGTGGAGCTGAACTTTCATGCCCTTGAAATTCTCAGTAACACAGACATGGATGATCTTGAAAATCCTTCCTTTACAGGGAAAAAATGACATAATGCTGTATTGAAAAAACCAGGTTGCTTAAACCCAGGAATTTTGGTAATAGTTTTCAGTCTTCCCAGTTCAACAGTGATGAGAACCACAAAATGATAAGAGGGAGGGAATGAAAAAGCAGAATTAGTGATGAATTATTGGGGACTATTAAGCTCTAGAGGCACTTCCAACAGTGTTGATTGTCTGTGTGATGACAGAGTTACAAAAAGATTTGGGCAATGCTGTTCTGTTCTTGCACAGACTGGCTCACAGTTAATGGCAGTGGGAAACTGATGTGGCTGAGTGCAGAATGCTCAGCATGTCACTGTGGCAGAGTATGTGGCATTTTTAGCAGCACTGACCAGGTAATGCTCCAATTCCTGCCATTCAGACATGGGCTGGAGACCAACCAGCTTCTCAGGTGTTAAATCCTTTGGAAGATCTCCCCAGTAACTTGGAGCTCAGGGTAGCAATCCTGGATGTGGTACCCAAGCTTTCAGCTTTCTGAGTGAACTGCAGAGTGCTGCTGTAAGAGTCCTTAGCCCAAAAATACTATTCTGTCTAGGGAAGTACTTTGTAGTGGGGTTTTTTTTGGATGTTGGTTTGTTTTGGTGTTTTTTGTTGTTGTGGGTTTGCATTTTTTTCCTTCCTTTTAAACTAGAAAGAAAGCTGCTGTGATTCAGATAAATGCATCACCTGGGTTAATTGCTTTGTGTGGAAATGCACATATTTGCATTTGTTTCTCTTCATTTGAGATGAATGGGAGAGCTGCAGTCTTGTCAAGTGTACTTTGAGGTAAATATGTATTTGAACTGCAACATATAGGAGCAGCATGTATGCAGAGTAGTAAAAATCCTGAACAGAAATAGCATAATGCCTCCAGAGATCTCAGAGCACACTGCCAAGGTGGTTATTTAATTTCTTCCTTATCTAAACAGGAGTGAGATGCAAAATGGTGTTGTATACTAATAGTTGTGGTAGGAATAGGATCTGAGACACCTCTACTGCTCATCTGATTCTTTTACAGCTCCAGGAAACACTGAAGGGATAAACTGAAATCCTGCAGAAACTCGACATAGAATACTCTAAATGCATGTTCCAGCATCTAGGACTGGGCAGTGATAAATGCATTTTTACTAAATTCTTGTGGAACTTGTAGAGACCACTGTGACCAGGGCTGTAGCTGTCTGTAATCCAAAGGAAATGTTCAAATGTTCTGGTTAGATGACATTTCTAAGAGCTTTCTTTGACTAATGTTCGTGGAACACAGTAGCATTTTGTGTTCTCAATAATTTGCTGAAGAAATAAATCCATGTTCCTTCCAAAGGAAGAGTTCAGTAACTGAGCACAGTTGAATGCTGCAGTGCTGCAGTAGAGCAGTGCTGGGCACAAACCAGTTCTGGACTTGGTGGCAGATATTATCATTATTGAGTGGGTCCTTTACAGTTTGTGGCTCCTCAGGGTTTGGTTGTGTTCTTTTCTTGTTTCATCTTTTGCACCACTTAATCTTCCAGGGATGTTTTTCTGTCCAGAATGATTTCCTTTGACAACAGTGTGCTCAGCAGTGGCGTTGTTGTTTTGGTTTTCTTTGTGGTGGTGTTTTTGTTGTTGTTGTTGTTGTTTGGGGTTTTTTCCTTTTTTTTTCTTTTTTTTTCTTTTTTTNTTTTTTTTTTTTTTTTTTTTTTGTGGGTTTTTGTTTTTTGTTGTTTTATTTTTGTTTTTGTTTTTGTTTTTAAAAGGCTCAGGAAACAGAGGAGGGAGGAGAGATGGGGATTTGAAATCTTTCATCTAAATTGAGCCATTGTGAATTTAGGATCTAGGGCAGAGTGTTAAAAAGAATTAATCATTAATGAACCAATAAAGAGTATTAAAAGACAAATTGGCTGAACCTTCCTGGCCTTTTTCATTTCCTTCTACGGAAGCAAAGTCTGGAGTGCCAGATGATAAATAGCTCCAGTCCAGCCATTCTTGCAGGATTAACATTGTAAAATCACAAATAATGAAAGCATTAGTTTTTAGTGCTTTAACCAAATAAAAGCCTTTCCTTTTGAGCCTGGTTTATGTACGCAGAGGCAACCTTGAACAAACATCTGCCTTCAGAGCAGCCTGCTAATTCCTGCTTTGGCTTCCTCTCCTGCTGTGCATCCCAGGAGTTGATCAGTGGGCAGGTATCCTCCCAGCAGTTTCTGTCCCAGGTAGCTGCACCTTCAGCGCTGCTCAGCCTGAGTTAATCCTGCCCTTGGCCCTCCTGCTGCTCCCAGCCCTGTCCCTGCTGTGCCAGCTCCTGTGCCACCACCCACAGGGGCTTTGGGGCAGCTGGATAGCCTGGGAAACCAGCACCCATTGCTGGAGGGACCCACCAGGGCTGGGCTAAGGGGCCTCCCAGGGCAGGAATCTCCCAGGATTGCTGCTGTAGGATCCTGCTCTCAGCAGCAATTGGGATGCACTGGTGAACGCTGCCTGCTCCTGTGTCATAAGTCAGTTGTGCCTTTAGGTGTGGAAATCAGGGAAATCAAGTTGATTTTACTGCTTTAATCTTGAGACTTGAAACTGAATTAATTGAGTTTGAATTCTTCAGAATGTTTCAGTGAAAATTCAAGGATTGAGTGCGTTTATTTGAAATTTTAGCTTTTGATACTGTAAGAAAAGCAATCCTTGCCAGTGCATGAGGCTGCAGCAATGTGTTTAACTGTTCAGTCCTGTGAATTAATTGTTGAATTTTCTGCACTGAAATGGAAAGGAAGCTGCAGTTGAAAGGAGAAGTGGGTCCAGTGCCTGAACTGAACGTAGAAAAGATTTTAACCATGTGAAAGCTCTCATGGTAATCCATGAATTTGGGTTGACTTGGAGTTGCTCAGGCAGGTTATAGGAATATTTGTGGTCTGTTTGCAGTCAGAGCCCCAGGTGGGTGTTTTCCCCCAGCAGAGGGGATTTTAGGGGTGTGGAGGTGCAGTGGCAGTGCTGCTGCAGGCAGAGCAGCTCCTGCAGCTCACACCTCACAGCTGCTCTCAGAGGCTTAAACCTGACAAACCTGAATTCTCCCTGGGTCGTTCAGGCATCACAAATGTGGGAAGCTCATGAATACATGTCTCAGAGCATGGTTTGATTGAAAGAATAAATTTGAATTTGTGCTGGTTTACTTTGTACCCAGCAAAACTGTGGGGAGAAACAACACAGGTTGTAGCTGTCTTCCTCCTCCTCCTCCTCCTCCCAGCCCACATGAGCTCCAGCAGAATTTTCATCAGATGGAGTCTGATGCATTTCCCCATCTCTGAGAGTCAGAAAAGACAAAATAGCTCTTTTTCTCCCTTATACCCTAGAAATCTTCCATCATCATCTACAAGAATGTGAATGCTGTTGCTTCCCACTGAGGAACAGGACAGTTCCAGGGCTGTGATAGATCAGTGCCTGTGTGACACTGGCAGCAGTTGGTGATTTAGGAATGTCCTGCACTTTGCTGTTTTGCTTTCTGCCTCTCTTTGGATAGGTGCTGTGGCTCTTACAGGGACTGGGTGCTGTGCAGAGCCACGCTCTGAGCTCAGCTGATGGGCTCAGCAGATCCCTGTGATCCCTGGTGTCTGCCACACTCATCTGCCTCTCCAGAAAAGGCCCTTGGCCTCCTGTGCCAGGGGTTGGGAACATGGAGCTGTCCCAGCGTGGGGCAGACACGTGGCTCCAAGGTGAGCCTGCACAGGTGAGCCCACACAGGTGAGCCCAGAGTTCTCTGGGCGAGCTCAGGTGGAGAGTGGAGAGCCAGTTTGAAAAGCTGGGAAGGGCTCAGTGCAGCACTCCCTGGTTTGCAGTGATGCATGTCAGGCAAATCAGCAGAACCTGGTGTTCCTCCGAGGTCTGTGTTCTCATCAATTGTAGGAAGTGTGGTTAAATGCAAATAGAATCAAACTTTTCTGGTAGGACTTGATCTTTTGCCCTCTGAGGGTGCACATGTGAAATGGGAGATCTGGCAATGAGAGCAAACTGAGACTAAAATGTGTTTCTGAATGGTGCTCCTTATTCTTGTTGAAAGAAAAAAAGGCAGCAGATGCAAGCCTACAAGTTGAAATTGCATTTACTGTTACCTTACAAATGTGTGCTAATCCTTCCCTGTGCAGCCTTTCACACATCCAAATGATAATCTGAGCTCTAATCTTCCATCATCATAATGATAGCAATGCCAGCATAGAGAGGGAAGAATGAGCAATGGTGATGCCAGAGACTCTGTTATAATACTGTTTATTACTTGTAGGACTTACTTAAAATGTAGTGATCAAGTGTCAGAAACTGGTAATGGAATACATTCTTCAGATCTCTGTGGTTTAGGCCGTGTGGCCTCCTGGGGTGAGATGTTCTCTGTGCTTATGTGTGTGTATCATGTCTTTGATGCTGCTATATCTGGTGTGTAAAGGAAGAAAGAAAAAGGCTTGTTCTGATGTGTCCCAGAAGCGTGGAAGGCGTTTCACAGGGATGCTGTGGTGTAAAGCAGAGACTGAAAAAAGATGCTGCACTCACAGTTGTGACTGCTACTGGGAAGCGTTACTGGGGATTTATGCAGTGTGTCTGGAAAACCATGAGGCTGGAGAGCCTGGGAGAGGCTTCTCTGGGAAGAGCAGCTTCCTGTCAGTAATCTGGAGAGCTGTGGGCAGGTACCACACCAGCAAACACAACTTCCCTCTGTTCTGCTGGGAGAGCAGTCCCTGCTCTGGGCCGCAGCAGGGCCCGTGCAGTGCTGGCTGCTGAAGGTCTGCTCAGCACCCTTAGGGCTGTTGTGACAGGATTCATTTGGATTTCATTTAAGAGACAGAGTAACAAGGGATTTGGAGGTCAATGCATCTGCTTCTCCAAGTTCTTCCCAGGAGATAGAGGCAGGGTAAAACCAGCAGGAAGGAGGATTGAGCGCCGGGAGCAGCAGTGCATGGCACTGTGACTTTCCCAGCTTCTGCAAGACATTGGAAGCTTGGAGTATTTTCCCTGAGCCCATCTGTGAAAGGCTCACCCCTTTCCTTCCAGATAGATGGGGTTTCTAGTTTGTGCTGCCCACATCTCCCCCAGCCTGGGCAGCACCAGGAGGATGAGGCTGTGCTCTGCCTGGCACCTTCCTCAGGCAGGGCAGGGTGCAGGGGGACAGGGGTGGTGTCACCCACACTTTTACAGCCTTATGAGAGTTTCTAAAATCTGATTTTTCTGAGGTTCTTTTTGTATGTTTATATGTTGAAGTGGAGTCCTCTCAAGGACTCTGTAGGAAAACAATCCATGCTCACATTCCTTTCTCAAGGAGAGACATTTGATGGACTTTTGTCCCCACCAGTGTGGATGGAGAGGTGTTAACTTCTCCCTCCAATCCAGGGGTAATCCCTGGAAAACTATAAAACCCAAGTTGTAAATAAACTTTCTCTCTTTTTCCTGCCTTTGAGCTCACTGGGTTCTGTGCCTTCATTTCTGTGTCATATCGTGACAGGGTGGCTCTGTGCTGTCCCTGTGTGAGGAGGCACAAATGTGTGCCGTGTGTGAGGCTGGGGAAGCACAGCAGTTTGCAGGGGGTTAACAGGAGAGAAGGAGGAAGGACAGCTGAGCCAAGGTGAGCTGAGGAGAGAGGTGAGCCTTGCCTTTTGGCTGGCTGATGCTGGAAGTGTCCACAGAGATTACACTTGAATGGTTTTCCGGAGATTTGCTTTTGTTTTGTAACCATTTTGAGGATAACTCAGCAAGCTCTGAGGAAATGAGCTGAGCACTGGGAGGTTTGTTCTCCTCCTAGGCTGGCAGAGCTGCCCGTTCATGTCACACAGGGGCACTGCTTTGTCACCTCAGTGCTGCACCAGGGCACTGGAGAAATGACACAAAAACACCCACTCCTCATGCCTAAACCACACTGAGAGGATTCCTGTGTGCTGTGCCTGGACAAAGATTGGTTCAGATTTAATTTTTCCTCCCTATGGAAGTGGTGTTGTTGTGGATGGAGCCTGCATTGTGTAAGCTCCCAGCCAAGAAAGGATTTGGCATCATGTGGGCAAGTGCCTTTTGTTCAAAGGATTGCAGTTTGCATACTCAACGAAAAGAATCTTCCTTTTATTTGGACAAGATCAGTGAAAACTTCTCGAATTGCCTTTTAAAAACCTTTTTTTTAAAGGAACTTGTCAAACTACCAAGGGAAAAACCTAGCAGGTAGAGCATGCAACAAAATATAAAGAAGTAAAAAATAACTTCAAAAACTGCATGTGAAAATTTCAGTCTTTGAGCATCTTCTTCATTATTTATGTGATAGGAAGTCTTTTTTTCCCCCCCCTTTTTTTTTTTTTTTGTTCATCTTCCCTCTCTCCTCTCTGCTGGATCTGTGGGGAAAGAAGATAAAAACTTGATTCTGAAGAGTAAATTTTAAATTATGTTCCTTTTTGAACTCTGCATAACAGATCTAAAAATCAAACTGAGAAAATAACAAAATAGAGGAGGGGGGGTTCCCATCTCTTTTGATTGGGAGATGGATAGAATTTACTGTCTCTGCTAATACGTAAGAGATGAAAACATGTTAATGACATTTCTGTGGAATTGTTTAAAATAGTATTGGGCACCAGTCAGGCTTGTGAGGAACTGAGACAGGGTTTGGGTCCATCATTCAAGGGCCTTTTCCCTATAACTGGTCTGAGGGAGTCAGTGATGCCTTTTCCAGACAGGTCTGCAGCATCTGTTTCCCTCTCCTTGGGCTGGTGATGGCCCCAAGCCTTCCCTGCACCCACAGGCAAGCTGAGGACACCACGACAGAAAGGACAAAAGTCCTTTCAGTAATGTCTAATTTAGCTATTTTTATTTTAAAAGGAACAAACCAACCAAATAGCTCAACAGTTCTGAAATGAAATTGTCTTGTATCAGTACATGGAGCAAACAGAAATATTCTTACAAGGCAGTTAGATATTAAACTGTTTCCTGCTGTGGCATATTTTTCTCTGCTGCAGTTCAGGAAGTTAAGCCGTGCCCAGGGGAGGGCTTGAAGAGCTGTAAGGGCAGTTTGTGATTTCTGTGGTGTTCTGAAGCTGGGTAAATCCATGTGGTTTGGGGACAGGAAAAGGTGTGTGCCCTGGAATGGCTGTGGCCTGAACTTGTCCTTCAGAAATACATTGATGGCAGTAAGAAAGCAGTGTTGACACAGTGGGAATTGTTTCAATCCCGAATGTCCTGTGCTTGTGGAAGAGTATTTCTGTGTAGCACCTAGTGATTCACTCAATTGCCTTCCCTGAACAGTAAAATCTGAAGAAATTTTCACAGACAAGAAGTTAGAATTCTGTTCTTTTTCAGGAAAATCATGGTTATTCTTCCCCCAGCCTCTAATTTGACAAGACTTTTGGATTCCAGTGTGTTGATACTTAAAATTCCATTTCTAGAAATTGTCTTCTGGCCATGCCTTCTGCCCTGAAGGACTTGTTACTTTTGAGTAATTGGCATGAGGTGTAGCTTGGAGCAGCCCCTGGAACAGGTGTGGAAGAAACACAGTTGTTTCCTTGTTCTGTTTGTTATCAGGATTAATGGATCTGGAGGACTGTTTGAATTTTTGCTTAGCTCTCACAGTGAAATACTGCAAGTTTCCTTCTGGCAGGCATGGCTCTGTGTGTGTTTGCTACTAGGATGATCACACTACTGATCACACTGCTGAATGTTGTCTGGGCATTCACTGTCGTGTGTCTGACATGCACAGGGAGAACAACTGGATTTATCCATCACCACTGGATTTATTTCTGTTTTTAAGACATTCTTTCAAATTAATTAACTGTCCCTTCTTCTCCACGCTCTTGCATTTCTTGCATCATCTTTTGTGACTGAAAAATCACTTTGGAGTGCAATGGGAGAGCTGGTTGGGGAGGCTGGGGGTGGGAGGGTGCTTGGAGATGCACTTGAGCAGGGCTCTGGTGTGTGAGTCACAGACCTGACTGCTGATGATGCAAACTGCTGGTAAGCAGAGCACCATTTTTGGGTTGTAAGCTACACATTCTGTCAGTGCCTGAGTCGTCTGTGCCTTAGTCAGGTGTACCAACTTCCTCCCAAAACACTCAAAATGGAAGATGAGCTCTGAAGAGATGGATTAACATTCTCTCCTCCTTGTTTTGGTTCCAAAGGGTATCATTGCTCATCGTGTCCTATTTCGCCAGGCATCAAATGGTTCAAAAGATGATTTTAATTTGTTTCAGATTTGCTGCTGCACTTTTGACACTTCCTGAGTAATACAGTATGTGACAGGGCTTGAAGTGAAACTTTATTCTATAAATATCCTCCCAGTTTTAGTAAAAGGTCAAACTCCACAGGCAATTGCACTGAAAGTTTTTGCCTTGTCTCCCACCCTTCTGTCAACCCAGCACAGAGCTGAACCATCCTTGCTCTGCAATGTGGATTTCATGACAGCTTCAGGAGATGAAAATAAATTTGTGTGAAGGGCTTCACTTGCACTGGGGGCTGTGTATTTCTTGTGCCTGTGCTGTTTCCACCCTGGGCTTGCCCAGCAGTGTGGAGCCAGCATGGCTTTGTTTTTCTCCTGACTGCATTCTTTGCCTGGTCAGTCCCAGTTGTTTGCTCCTGCCCTCTGTGCTGCCTGCAGCCTGGTCCTGTTCCCTGCTGCATCTGCAGTGTGTGCTCCCTGCTCAGCACATCCACCTGCAGCTGCTGCCTCACCTTGGTGAAGCCACTGCCCCTTTGTGTTATTTATTGCTTGTTTGCCAAGCAGCTGGAGTCATGCTGAACTGGGAATGATTCCCCCTTTCTTACTGTCACAGTCTGCTGTGTGTCATGTCTTTGAGACAATTTCATGCTCTAGATCAAGGAATTTCTAATATTGTGTTTCTGTCTGGAATTTTACTGGGGAGAAATCTCAAATTCTCACAGATGGCATCTTCCAAAACTACCCTTGCCTTGGGCATGGTCATGGAGAGTGGTGCTGCATGGGTCATCTTGGATATAAGCTCTGTCTGGTCAGCTTTTCCTCCCTGCTGTGGTTTCCTCTGATGCATTGGGTGCTGCAGCACTGCAGCCAGCTGCATTTCCTGCAGACACAGTGTGCAAGGGATGCTGTGTGGGATTGCAGCAGGCATTTGTATCAGTCAGCAACAAGTGCAGCACAGCCTCTGCACATCATATCCTGGGCAAAGAAGCCATTTGGAAAAATTTTGTGTAAGGAATAACACATTATTCCTTTACTCAGTCTGGTTAGCCCATGAAAAATCAATATGACTGATGATAGCCTTAAATGTGAAAGAATCTGAACAGAAAGGGAAATACTTCCTTTAAACATAATAAAACAGAAACCCCTGAGGTTATTTGAAACAACCAGGCAGCTAAAAGGCAGGGCAAAGATGCAGAAAAACCCAGAGCACACAGCTCTTCCCTGGTCTGCAGGACAGTGGGTTTCACTTGCTCTTTATTTATTCTATTATGAGGGAAATTAATGATTTCTTTTTTCTATTAGGTAAATTTCTTCGTGGTCTTTTAGCCATCTGGGAGAGCACAGAGTGCTGCTGAGGAATGGGGAGATTGGCTGATGTGGTCATGGTGGCCTGGAGTCAGCTCTTGGGGCAGCTCTGGGCAAGGCTTCTGCCCCAGTTTGGGGTGCTGGAGGTGCCTGGAGTGACCTGGGTGAGGAGGACTTGCTGCAGGACATGCAGAAGGAGCAGGACTGAGCCCTGCTGGGCTGGTCCTTGCCTGTGAGCTGTGTCCCCACTGGAGCTCAGGGGCCCAAAGCCTCGGGGTTGCTGTCCCCAGGGCTGTTCCTGCTGAGTGCAGCCTTGTCCCTGTGTCCCTTGTCCCTGTGCTGTGCCCGCCCTGAAGCCATCTGGAGGTGCCACGGTGCTGCCTGCCAGCCTCTGCTGCCGTGCTGGCACCACGGGCTGGCTGTCCCTGTGCTGTCCCCTGTGCTGGCTGTCCCTGTGCTGGCTGTCTGTCCGTCCCTGTGCTGTCTGTCTGTCCCCTGTGCTGTCTGTCCCCTGTGCTGTCTGTCCCCTGTGCTGTCTGTCCCCTGTGCTGTCTGTCCCCTGTGCTGTCTGTCCCCTGTGCTGTCTGTCCCCTGTGCTGTCTGTCCCCTGTGCTGTCTGTCCCCTGTGCTGTCTGTCCCCTGTGCTGTCTGTCTGTCCCTGTACAGTCTGTCTATCCCCTGTGCAGTCTGTCAGTCCCCTGTG
>WEIU01020408.1:80407-93526 GCA_013389925.1 Aegithalos caudatus | reverse complement strand
CCTCCATCCATCCATCCCCCATCCATCCATCCCTCCATCCATCCACCCATCCATCCATCCCCCATCCATCCCTCCATCCATCCATCCATCCATCCATCCATCCCCCATCCATCCCTCCATCCATCCATCCCCATGCCTGTGTTTTATTCTGTGAAGTTTTATTTCTTCTTTGCCTGGGGTGAAGCCTTACAAATGGCTGTTAAATAGAATTTCCTCCTCCCATTAGCAGCAGAATGACTTGCTTGCTCTGCTGCTGTTTAGCCTGACTGAAACAAGCTTCTGGCAAACAATTCCTTGTGCTGGTCATTACACCCTGTCAATAATGTGCTGTGTGAGATGCCATCTGTCCATTCAGAGCTACTCCTGCCTGCTGAGGAATAACTCACTGTCAGATGCTGTCAGGGTTGTGTGGGGCTGTTACAGAGCCCCCATTTGTGCCTGGTTTGCATCTGGGGTGAGGGAGGAGAGGCTACATCTCATCACTGCCCTTAGCCCAGGGAAGTTCTGGGAAAGCAAGTGGATTCTCAGTGTGTAACAAGGAAACAGTGAACAGGCAGGGTTGGGAGAGAGTGAAATTCACCTCAGTGTCTAGAGAAATTTATGCTAGAAGTAAGAGATACGTTTGTATCATCAATTCAGGAAGACCTGAAGTCAGAAAGGCAGTGGGTACTTTTTTAGCTATTTTTAACAGTGAAATTTACTTTTCTGAAGATCCTCTAGAAGATCAGGTTTTAATCAAGGCTCCCTGGAGCCATGGGAAGGGACGTCAGGCCCATGAGGTGACTCTGCCTCACAGGGCACAAACCAGGAGGTTGTCAAGGTCATGCTCAGGAGAAAAGCATTTCCCTTATTCTGGTCCCACAAAAAAAGCCCCATTGGTAGTAATTTGTCTGTATGCTTATGACTGCTGCTAAGCAAAAATTCAATTTAAATTACTGGAATGGTTGGGTCTGGTTCAGCATTTATAATTTTTCTTAAGATCTCAAGGTTTCTGAATGCTGTCCAAAACTTACACTTCGTAGGGGCTCTTAAGTAACAAAACCCTGAGGCAGGATCTTGTTTGTAAACATAAACTTTACCCTGGACTCCCTCCAGGACTGTTCCCTGTGATCCTTCCTCTCTATGAAAAGCAGGCTTAAAAAGCAGCAGTGCTTTGATATGAATTCTTCTCCACTGAAGTTTGGAAACCAGTCTGCTCAAGCTGCTAAAAGGAATCAATGAAATGACTACATTCAGCTTCCTAATGCCTTTCCACTGATCTTTCTGAAATGCCAGCTTTTCCAGAAGCCTGTATTAGGGATTTTGGGTGAATTTCTCTTTAAAGATAACATTTGTCTTCATATCTAGAAGATATTATTGGCCCAGTCAGAGAGAACCTCTTCCAAAAATGGTACCTAAAATTACCCAGTGAGATCCAACAAGAGACAAACTAAGCAAGCAGAAACATTTCATTTTATCTCTCCATAAAGAACCCACTGGGAGATCTTTATTGAAGGCCATGTAAAATAACTTGCAGAGTAAGTGACAGAGAATGCATCACTTCCCCTGGAAGGCAGGCAAATGGAATATAAGTTCTGTCTCAAGGGCTGGGGCAGGCTGGGTGTCTCAGCAGTGGATAACCACGTAGAGAGGCAGAGGCAGAGCTGCCACCTCAGCTGCTGTCAGTGGGACTGGGCAGGGGGTGGCTGCTGAAGGCTTTAACCACGGGCACCTGGCTCCTGCAGCCTTTTCATGCTGCCCACCTGTGCTGCCCACCTGTGCTGCCCATCCTCTTCCAGGGGCTGCAGGAGTGGAGGAGTCACCTGGCTCAGCTGCTGATCCACCACCCTTTGGGGTCTCTCTTGGCCTGGCTTTTGGTTTGGGTGGTGTTTTTACAAACAGTATTTTTGAAGTGTGCTCCTCAAGACGTGGTTGAAATATGCAAAGAAACTTCATAGGAGAAATGAGGTAATAGAGGGATGGATAGCTGGGCAGTGAGATCTCTAACCTCTTTTTCATATGAAATGAGGTTAAAAAAGAAAGAGCTAGTACTCTTTCTGGGAGCTGTGTACTGCTCCTTGGGCAGATGTCTGCATCCTTGGATTAGTCAGGATAAACCCCCAGATAATATACAGGAAGAGCAGTGAGTTGTGAAATGCAAAATTTTTCTGCAACAGGCCAATTAGTGTTTTGCTTCTGCATTATTTATAGAAGCTCAGTTGAACTTGATGGATAAATATTCTTTCTCTAGAGCCATGTTGTGTGTGTACACTACCTCTGTTGCACATTGTGAAGGTCAAATTTTAAATCTGCTCTTAAATGAACACTCTGCTGCATGTTCTCTATTCTGCTGTCACATGTGTGTACTCATTGTATCGACTTGTTTCTGTACCAGATCCATCGTTTGCCTCTCTGTGTATGAAATGATGTTTAATGAGTTTTGTACCAATACCCTGCCTGCAGATAACTCTGTTTAAAAATAGACTGGCTCAGCTGTGTAAAGATGAGATACCTGAGGTCATCCCATCCTCTTACCTGAGGCACAATTGGGATTGATTTGAACCATGGGATGGTGCCAGTGTACCCCAGCTATGAATCAGAGTGTACTCAGGTGCTCTAAAGTAAGCAGGGAAGATCAGTTTTAACCTTGTCAGGCTTTCCAGGTGCAGGTTTGTGGGGAGTTTCCCCCTCTCACCACAGGGATGTGTCTGTTCCAGAGCTCTGAGGAACCCTTTGCTGCATCCTGGTGTCTCCTGTACCCCGGGATGCTTGCTTAGTTTGTCTCTCGCTTTCTGCTTGCTTAGTTTGTCTCTTGTTGGATCTCACTGGATAATTTTAGGTCTCAGCAGCCTCCAGGCACCTCACAAGGTTTTTTGGGAGCTGGATGGGGCCACTTGCCCGAGGTCATCCCAAGGAGCCTGGTGGCACTTGGGCTGTGGCTCTGAGTCACAGCAGTGCCACTGCCACGTGCTGTGCCACGTCTCATCTCTCCAGAGCTTCTCCCTGGCAGGGAGAGCAGGCTTCAGAATGGGCTTGATGTATTTATTTCTGCTGCCTGTCTTTTAATTCTGCAGGACTCGTGTTTCTGTGCTGATTCTTGAGTTGTTAATGAAGTTGAGAAGCAGTGAGTAATTGGGATGCAGGATGGGGATGATTACCATTCTTCTTTAACAGAAGCTTGAGTGAAAGTGTTACTTGAAGCTCATTTCCACTGTATTGTTATGCAAAACAATGGAAAGAGCCTGTCAGCTTCTGATTTTGGGATGGGGAACAGTTGTTTTTAGTTTGTCTTCCAATAGGATAAATCCAGCCCCAGATGTCTGGGTTAAAGTCTAACCTTTAATCCAAGAGGTGATCACAAAAGCTTTGGAATATAGAGGTGTATTTTTAACAGTTTCCTTCCCCAGAAGCCTCTCTTTTGTCTTTTTCTTTTTGTATTATAGAGGCTCGTTTGTGGCTAAGTCTTATAAACATGGCATCTGCTGCCAGTGATTTGTGAAAACCACTGCTTTTTGTCAATAGCTTCTTTTTGCAAATTGTTCAAATTAATTTCTCTGCAAGTCTAAATATCTCTTTGAAGGTGTTGTAGCTACTCCAGCTGAATGCCAGGCTCTTGCTGTCAGCCTGACACACCTGAGGGTGCTGCCTGCTGTCTCCTGACCACTGGGAAGGATGTCCAAGGTGTTTTTTCCTCGAGAATCTGTGAAGTCAGTGTCCCTGCAGTGGGGAGGAAGCACAAAGCATGTGACTCTCACTGAATAGGAGAGCAGACTGAAGTCTCACCCAAGCTTAGCACTGCTGTTGGTTGGAGATGAGCACTGACATTCTGATCTAAACCAGGATACTCCTTAGGCAGATCTGCTTTAATTTCAGTGCAGACCCATTTGTTTTATGCTAGTGTGGAAACTGTGGAAGAAGAAAGTGGTCTTCAGCATTAAGAAGGGGTGAGACTCAGAGTGCTGAGAAGCTGCATGTACTTTTCCCTTGTCCTTTTTCCTGAGTAGCCACCATAGACAACATCAAGAGACTGAATTAGGGGTTGGTGAGGTTCTCATTTGGGCAGTCTGTTCTTACATCAAATTTGCCTTCTGTTTGTGATCACAAGATTTTATAGTAAGGGAATTGCTAGGAAGTTCTTTAACTTCTTGGAAATCTCCAGCCTGGAATGAAACACTCCTTGCAGTTGTGCTGTTGAGTTGCTGGATATCCCCTGTGGGTAATACAGCATTAACACGCCGATGTGCCCGGGAAACCAAAGGAGGAAATTGGAACAGAATCTAAATACATGTGTATTTGCTGCTGCAGCAGGTTTTTTAAAATAAATGCTTCTGGGCAGACTGCTATACCCTGTAGCAGGTTCTTGCCAGCCATGGAGTGTCTGGTCTGTGTGCAGGCTGTCCTGGACTGGGGCCCAAACAGCCCCAGAGCCGTGGAGCACTGAGGGATCAGGAGCTGCACTGGAGGCTCAGGCAGGGCCCAGGGGCTGGGATAGACTGGGCACATTTTTGGGCTCCTAAAGGCAGCCAAACAGTGTGGGTTGCCCCAAAATAAAGAACTTTCAGCATCTGCTGAATGCAGTCCAGTAAGGTGGCAGGCAGAGCTGCGGTGAGGGCAGCGGGTGCCTGGGGAAGCTGCAGGTGTGCATTCCCTCCTGCATTTCATTTTCCCTCCTTGCTTCATTTCTCTGTCATAACCAGGGGTTAGGCAAGGGGCAGTTGAGCATTTTGTTATTGGGGCTGGCTTTTTGTGGAGCCCAGGAGTGTGATTCTTTGCCCAGCTCAGGTCTGATCTGCTGCTCCTGGGCTGGGAGTGGGTGCTGGAGGAGAGGCAGGTCCTGGACTGGGAGATGTTCCAGAGCCATTTCCTCCCTTACCCACCCTTCCTCTCTCAGTACTGCCCACAGACATCCATGGTGGTGGCACATGCCTGTGGATCAGCTCCAGTGTGCCCTTGGCTGTGCTCCTGGCAGCCCATGCCTGCTGGGGCTCATTGCAGCCTCCTGGTGAGTTCAGCTTGCCAACAGCTTTCTGTCACAGCAAACTTGGATTTTTTTCACAATTCCTGGCTTATTGGGGAGGGCAGGTTTGGAGCTGCCATGGGCTCTGAGTTCCATAGGTACTCTATTTCTTAGTACTTTCTGACTAATGTAACCCCCTTTCAGCAGATTTAATTTGAGACTGGTATTTGTGAATTATATAATGATGCTGTAATAAGAGTTGAGGGCTCATGTGTTCCTTTGTAGCATCACAGCACCAGGATTTCATGCAATGGAGAGAGAACTTGGCACCCAGATTAAAAATAATTATACTTGCAAATTTCATTAACTCCTGGAGAAATGCTTTTGCCTGGAAGCTCAGCTCTCCTTCCTCCCACCACATTTGTGTCAGAGCCTCCCAGCTGAGCAGATTTGAGCCAGGTCAGGGAAGTATGAGGGGGGTGCAGATTTTTTTTTTTTTTTCCCCTCCAACTGAAGTGTGAGCAATATGAAAAACTTCCTAAATCACCAACAGTCCTCTTACCTTGGTAGGTGATGCTGTGGTGGTTTATTCTTTCTATTCAGTTGGTTTAAAATAAACCCAAACCAGCACCCATAGTGACATAGTCTTTGTCTGAAGTACTTTGGGGTCTCTTCAATGCCCTGGTGGTCTGGCAGTGTTTCCCAGCATTACTTCAGCTGCTCTGGAGGTCTACAGGGAGGCATTCCCAAAGCAGAATTGCTTGGGAATGGCCTTGCTTGGATTGCCAGGCGTCAAATGCTGGCAGGCAGAGGCAGCCAGGTCCTGTGCCTGTGCTTCAGTGGTTTGTGTCAAAATGAGATGTGTGGGTTTAAGGTTTTCTCCTCAAAATCAGTTTAGGAAAGGGTAGGGTGTGTTAGACAAAGGGAGGACTGAGAAAAGCAGAACTCTTGTGCTGATGATAGTGGGAAAGTGGAACTGAGGTGGGCTCCAGGAAATGTCCTTAAAACTCCTCTGAGAGCCCTGGCAGTGCAGCTGGGACTGTGTGATGGAGTGAGAGGGAAGGGCTGCTGCTGATGCCATAAGTATAAATAAATGTTATCCTTAGGATTATTATGAATATGAGCTGTTGATTCTCAGGGAAATGCTTTCTTCTGTTTGTTTATTTTACATGTTGTTAGACTGTTGGAGGAGTTGCACAGTAGCCTTCACACCAAAGTCAGAATTCAATAATGAAGTAATAACCCGGTTTCACAGCGAAAATAATTTTTTACCAACTGTAGTATCCTGAAGATAAAGACATCTGGAAGGATAAGCACCATGAAGACAGGCAAAGAAAACCATCCTGGGCAATTTATATCTAGCATGTAACTGTAGAGATACAATTTAGATATCCTTGGGATAATAAAGTAAACCCCAAAGCATCTCGAGATCATGTTATTATTGAGGAAGGAAAAGATGCAGGAGATAGTCCAAAAGCTAAATTCTGTTTTCCAGTGACAGGAAAACGTCTTAAACTCTCTCTGAGAAGGGACCACACAAAGCAGACCAATACCTCCTGTGTGTAAGAGATAAAAAAAACCTTCCTGGGTGTATAATTCGTTTTTTGAAAGCCTAAATCTCCAACCTACTCAACTGCCTTTGCTTTTGAGCTCGAAAAGGTGTCAAAACCACTGTGGCAACACATAATTTCCTGAAGCAATTTTGGCTGTTTTAGGATGAAAAGGTTAAATGGGAGGTGATGTTTTCCCTGTAACCTCCAGCCTTTTGCCCCCAGCCCAGTCTACAGCAGAGGGTGAGCTCAAGATATTTCCCTTAATTTTTGCATTTTACAGTAATTAATGTCCTGGGTGTGTTGTTATCTCTGGGTTCCATTTTCAGGCTGATGCTTGTCCCGTGGTGCTGCTCAAAGTCCTGCTCTGGAGGAGCAGCCTTAAAAAGAAGTCACTTCTGTAATAACGTGAATTTCACAGCTTTACCTGTAAAATAGGTTAACTTCAAATGAAGGGAATAGAGAACACCATTATTACAGCTGATAGATCCTCAGATGCTTTACATTTTTAATATTTCAAATCCAAATATTTTGTGACTTACGGTGCTCTCCTCAAGTTCTCATTTTATGGTGAATGGACGCAATTATCCTTAGTAAGTTCTTCATCCTCCACTGAAATGCTGCAGTTTTTATCTTCATTCTCATTTATTAGTTCTTTCCCTCCTTCTACACCCGGAGTACCTTGTTCCTGAGGTGTTTTATTTGAAGCAGAGTGCAATTTAGATTCCACTCTGTGAAATGAATTTCAAGAGAGACTGTCTGTTAAAATTGTGGAAGAAATGCCCTGCAGTAAATGGCAGAGAGGTAGAACCAGACACCTGGATGGTAATGCAGCTGCTCCTAGAGCTGAGGGACCACTGGCTTGGGTGTAGCATTTCCTGAAATATTTCAAAGGTTATGCTTTATCAACATCCATCAGTAACTCTGCTGAGCAAAACCTGCATCCTGGATTGCTCTGCTGAAAGGGTATTTGCCTTGGGAATTGATTTGAAGCTGATTTGATGGTAGAGATCCATGCCACACTCATACTTCAGCTGCTGTTTTAGCTACACATCAGTAACAGCAAGGGATTTTTTTTTTTTTCTGAGAAGCAGATCACCTCTTCATACAATTGATACTGTATTTTATAGTAGCTAATCTTTGTCTCTTTCATTTTTAAAAGTTTCCAAATGTTTTTCTGTGCTGACTGGATTTAATTTTTAACTTGGCATTAGAACTGCTAATAATGACAGTTCTTTGTAGGATATTTTTAATTTTTAATATTGCAGTTATTTTTAACACAAGAGACATGTAGCAGATTTCATCTTTTATCTATATATAGGCTCTTTTTGCAGGAGAAGCTTCTCAGCAAACGCTAATTCTCCACTATTTCAGCAGAGTTAAAGGAAGCAACACCTGTAAAGCTGTTGAATGTCAGAGCCCACATTGCATTTTCTTATTTAGTAAGTGCTCTTGGCTTGAGTCTCTGAGGGTTTGATGAAATCCAAGAACTTGGTCTGTTAGCTGAAGATCCACAGACCTCTGACAAAGCCAAAAAAAAGCCCCAAAACTGACCTAAATTTTGGGAAGTTTTGGGGAAAACACTAGAGAGGCTCCATCATTTGGCCCCAGAGCATTTCCTTGCCATTTCTGGTGTCTTTTGCCTTGGCCCTGAAAGTGAGCACGCTGCTTCATCACCTGCCAGGTCTGGGGGCTGCTGTCCCCTGAGCAGTGTGACAGGAGGAAAGAAAGCAGCTCCTGCAGGCAGGAATTGCAGAGGTGCTCCTCTGGGGGGGGAAGCACAGGGATATGTTTGTCTCTCTGGTGGGAATTGGGGTGCAGGATCCCATCCTCTGTGTGTGGCTGGGATTCCTGCTCCCACAAGAATTTATTCCTTCTAGGGTGTGTGGTCCTGAAATTCTTCAAATGCTGTCCAGACTGATCCAGCACTGTCCTGTAGACGTGGCCAGCATCCTGCCTGGTGTTTTATTTCATTTCCCATTTCTCCATGAAACACAAGGGAGTGACTTCTGCTGCTTTGCCTCCCCAGGTTCCTCGTGAGCATGTTCTCCCAACACAGCTCCTGAAGGAAATGCACAGCTTGTGCTTCCTCCCCATTTTTGTGCAGAGCCTCCTGCTCAGAGGTTCAGTGCTGCTCTGCTCCAGTCCCCCTCTCCACCCTTACTTACACACAGGCTTTGTGTCACAGCTGCTGCTCTTGTGACTCTCTTTTCTCTGGCTCCTCGAGACGAGGCTTTCGTTGTTCCTCCACTGTTTTTAAACAGCTGTGCATATTTGTGGTGGTTTTTGTGAATGATGTAAGCACCTGTCAGAGAAATCACTTTGCTGAGCAGCAAACTACCCACTCATCTCCAGTACACTGAGAGCAGGAGCAGATGAATTTCTCCTCTGAGGAAGAATTGGCAAAGTTTGGAAATGCGTCAGAAAAGCGTTGCAGTTGTGGCTGTGCTTGCCATGCTGACAAGAAAATCGTGCTGCTCTCAGAAACACAGCTCAGCCCTGTGCTTGTAACAGTCGTGTTTACAACCTGCTTTAGCCTGAAGGATTTGTTGGCTGTTTGTGGATGTGCAGCTGTTACAGCCCCAGATTGGTGGTGATGTCACGGAGCAGTCCGAAGCTCTTCCCAATCCAGTACCATCCCTCCCATAAAACTGACATTAAACATTAATGTGTGTGCCTCGCTGATGAGCAGAGGGAGATGTACCAGTGTATTACGTTTTAATTCCTGATTAAGACTTTAAGAGGATGTCTTGTTCTATTATCTATGCAAATTGGCAGCAATGATGGCAATAAATCAGAAAAGAAGGACTTAAAATAAACCGCATCAATCGACTTGATGCACGATTGATTTCTCACGCTCATCAAATCCCTGGGTGCTTTGTGGTTTTTCTTACTGTGACAGGATTATTTCCCTTGATCTATGGTTCTGAGTGGTCTGGGTTTGTTTTTATTTTTTTCTAAAATTGTGGGTGTGCTTGGTGATGTTTGTGATTAGGAGGGGATATGCTGATCAAGACAAATAGATGGGGTCATCCACAATTAGTTTTTTAGAGAGCAGTAAGGGGTTTGGTTTGATTTTGTTGGCTTGTTGATTTTTGGTTTTGTTGATTTTGGTATTTTTTTCCTGTGGCGTTAGTTCGGATTCGGTTTCTGCTCTTTTATTTTACTTAATTTTGCAGGAAGTGGTGTCACTTCTGAGACATTCCCTGCAATATTCTGCCTTCTTTTGTTACTTGAACCACTTGGGCTGGAGTAAAAAGTATGGATTATTAAAATTAAATTAGTGTTGAAAGTAGTGATGATAGAACATCAGAGTGATGTTCTATCTTGGGCTCTTGAGAAGAGAGATGACTGTTCTTCTAGAATGCATTTTTTTATTCTCTGAGATACTAGATAATTTTGTAGAATAACATAGTGTTTTATAGTGATAGCAGAACTTGATATTCACTAATAAGTTAATGACATTGAAAAGAATGTATTAAGCGTAGAGACAGATTTGTCTGCCATTAATATTACTGGGAGCAGAATTAGGTTCATAATTCATAATATGGATTGACGTCCTCATAATATATAAATAATAAAAGATCTGTTAATATATTTCAAGTGAGTGAATGCTGATAATACCCAGAGCTAACTCACCATGTCATTGCAGCTCATATTTTATCTTGAGCACAAACTTGCACCAGCTTTTGAGGCATCTGAGATCAATTGATCCTCACTGGCTGTGGCTGTTCTTTAACCCCAGCTAGCAGCTGAGCCTCACTCCCTGCCATGGGATGAGGAAGAGAATTGGAGGGTGAAAGTGAGCAAGGTTTGGGGCTGAGATAAAGGCAGCTCAACAGGCAAAGCAAAAGCCATGTGTGCAAGCAGAGCAAAGCGAGGAAATAATTTTCAGTAGCCGTGGGCAGGCAGGTTCAGCATCCCCAGGAGAGCAGGGCTCCACCACACACAGCTCACAGTGACTGGTACACGCTGGCCATGAGGCCACATGGTCTGAGATGTCACAGCCCTGCTGGCAGTGTCCCCTCCCAGCCCCTCAGTGTGGGGTGAGCAGCAGGAAGGGCCTTGGCTCTGTGTGAGCTCTGCCCAGGGACAGCAAAAACATCCCTGAGGTATCAGCACTGCCCAGCACAAACCCAGAGCCCTGCCCTGGAGAGGATGAGCTCTGTCCCAGCCCCACAGCTGTCAGGGTATGAGCTCAGCCCAGAGGAAATACAAGTTAGTGGGATTTTGTTTATGCCTCCTGTGGTCAGGGAACCCAGGGCAGCAGCAGCTGAGGGTCTGTGCTGGTGAATTTCTGCTGGTGACTGAGCCTTGCCCAGGGCTGGCAGAGGCAGGGGCTTGGTCCCTGGGCTGTCCTGCCTTTGTTCCTGTGTGTGCTGAGTCCGTGGCAGCCCTGAGGAGTTCACCTGCCTGTGAGGCTGGGGAGAGGCTGGATAGTGTGCATCCATAGGAATTTCCACTGAAGTCTTTACCCGAGGATGTGACTGACTAATTTTCAGTCACATGGTGTCTCAGATCTTCTCACGTAATGAATTCCATTTTTGATCTGCTGAAATTTTGCTCAGTTTCACGGAGTTCTCTGTGGGATTAAAGATAAACTGCTTGAGATAGGAGTTGGGATGTAAGAAGCTCAGTGTTCTGACTCTCTTTGCTGTGATTGACTGTATTTCTTGTGTTACACTTTTCCAACTTATCAAAGGCAAAGAAGGGGCTTGTTTTACTGGAGTGGTGAGAGAGGCCAGTATGGGTTTGGCATGTTATACATGGGTGCAGTAAATAACTCTGCCTGGTAAAGGGAGGAAAGAACAGTGGGATTACAGTGGATGAGAGGAGGGAGAATGGAGGAAAGGGCAGTGGGGCACCAAAGCAGCTGGTCAGATAACGTGGATATACGGAACAGTTGATGTATCTCTGGAATATTAATGATGGATTGAGTTGCACCAATACATTCTGGAACTTTCCATGAGTGAGTGCTTTAGCTTTGCAATTTTTTTTTTTAATATTTCACAAGCAAGGAGAGGGTAGAAGTGTCCTCATGTGAGTGAGACAAGGGGAGGTAAGGTAAGGGGAGAGAAAGAAAGAAATGAGGCATCTTGAAGAGTGTGTGTGTAAAGAAACTGTTGGGATTGTGTCAGACCATTTGATGGAGTGCTCTAATTGCTCTTCCAGTAACTAAAAGAAATCTCTCCTGGGAGCATTAAGAGTAGTGTGAATCCTCTCACAGGTGTGCTTTTTGTGCCCTGCTTGTGGAATACCTGCTCCAGAACTGTCACTGGTATGTCCAGCAGAGGAATTCATCCCAGACCTCGTGGACACGAGCTCTGCTTCTGCACAATCCAGGACAGCAGCTTCCCAGTGGTGGAAAGATGGCTTCAACCCTCAATTCCTACTAAAATCAAGTTTCTTATTGCCTCCAGTGCAAGTAGGATTATGGCTTCAGTGCCACAGGGGTAGGAGGTTAATGAAATGCTCTGCTTTTGGTGGTGCTTCCAGCCTGAGGTGCCACAATGAAAGGAGCATGGGTTCCTGTTCAGCATCCATAGCAATTAAAAAAAATTCAAGTAATGAAAGCGCAATTTGGTTCTTTAATTTAATTTAAAGTGTTTCTTTAAAGTAATTTTAGTATGGAAAGTTACTGGACTGTAAAAGAGACCAACTGCTTTAGCTGACTTCTCGGAAGTAATTACACACCACATGCTGTGCTTTCATAAAACAGGATCTGTTCTCAGAGCAAGGTGGGAAACAACCAGGTGCAATGGAAGTTTAATTGCTGAACATGCAGAAAGTCTGCAACAAGCTTTTAAATTTTTACAAGCAGTTGACTGACCTAAATTAATGAAATCTTAACGGCAATTTCACAGATTAGGAGAGAGGTTTTCATTTCACTGCTCTTGGTGTGGGAATTAAGGGATGTGTTTTTGTTTTGTTAAAAGGCTGGAACATTTATTTTGGTAAACCAGTGGAAGCCTGCTTTAGACATAAACCAGCAGAAATGGGGTTGTTTTGGTGAAGGAAGATGTTGTGTTGGTTCATACATCCTGCTTGCTTTATTTGCACATTCTCAGTGCCACCAGGAGAGCATTTTCCTGTGCAGGTCTTACAGTTTGGGCCTTGCCACAGACTCCCAGAGAATGGGAATGCCATTGGCTCCAAGTTTGAGGAAAAACACCCTTTTTAAAAGCTGCATTTGAAAGGAAGCCTTATAACCTTAATTTCTGTGGAACTAATTTCCATGGAAAACTGTTTTATGTTGGGATAGAACTGAACCTGAGGGTTACATTTTGTTCCTGCTCTGAGGTATGATGAAATTCAAATGGAGAGAGGCAACAGGACTGCATTGTTAAAAAAACCAACCAAACAAACAGTGAGTTTATCTTGTGTGCAGAACAGAGATGTCACCTTTTCAGAGGTGCCCTGCAGGGTGGCTCTGAGTGTGGCTGTCCCCTCCCAGGGCTGCTGGTCCCTGCAGTGGCTCTGGGCTGCCTGTGCTGCTGGGCTCCCCTTCATTTCTCCTGCCTCACACACTGTGAAACCAAGCTGGTGTCTTTGTCTTCCCAGAAGGGCAACACAGCAGTCAGAAATGGGCTTGTTCTCACGAGAGCTTTCTTGCCAATAATGACAATTTTAGGA
>WEIU01020408.1:54597-77295 GCA_013389925.1 Aegithalos caudatus | reverse complement strand
CTCCTCTTAACAAACCTCTGAGCTACTTCTGCTTGAGCACAAAGTGGTGGTGACTGTGTGAAAATCAGCCTAAGTGCTGATGCCCCCAAATTTCTCTTTGCTTTACGTTGGCCGTGGGCAGAGAAGGCAGGAATTAACTCTGTGGCTGTTCTTCCATTATGTGTGACAAAGAACTCAATTTATTGTTAAGCTGGTGTGGGAATTTCCTGAGGTTAGATGTAGGAAGTTGAGAGCAAAGCAATCTTGTACAACTCAATCAGGAATTCATTCAGGACTCGGGAGCTGTGATTTTGGTGTATGTTACTGCTTGGCAGAGGCGAGCTTTAGATTAAGGAAAATACATCTTGAAAAGTTCTGTGTTAGAAGTGAAGTGCACAGGGAGTTTCATGTCTTTGTCAGCATTCAGTTGCTCGCTGGAAATTTGAAAACCTGTGAAGAAATCCTTCTGTATTCAGTATACAAATGGTGTGGGGCATGAGCTGAACCTTCAGGCTGGGTGAGCAGCCCTGCCCTGCCCTGGCTCCTGAGCTTCTCTTCACACCTGCAGGGGAAAGGTGTCCTCACCTGGGCAGGGCTGGTTATTGTGGGCTGGTGGAACCAGCCTGCAGCTCCCCCTGTGCAGGGCCTGCCTTGCTGTGCACCTTGGGTGTGTGCTACAATAGGTGGAGGCAACAATC
This sequence comes from Aegithalos caudatus, assembly GCA_013389925.1. Classification (NCBI taxonomy): domain Eukaryota; kingdom Metazoa; phylum Chordata; class Aves; order Passeriformes; family Aegithalidae; genus Aegithalos; species Aegithalos caudatus. The sequence continues at coordinate 76,618 of WEIU01020408.1, read as the reverse complement.
TAAGTGAAATTTAAATGAGGGAGAGATGACTGTAACCTCCTTGGCATTTCAGGTCTGCTTAAAGCAAACAAAACAACCCTGCGGGATTATTTTTTAAAATGTTTTGGGTTTTGTTTTTAATAAGGTCAAAATTAAGTTGTGTTTCTGTTGGACCTGAACTGAAATTTGGTTTTATGCTTTTCAGACTGCTGATGGATGTAGAGATATTAGCTTTTTATCCCAAGGCAGAAAGGGGCATCTTTTTGACCAGAATAAAAGTTCCAAGAACTTAATGCAAACACCTGATCTTCTGTGTTAAATTTCAAATGGTGGGGCAGGAGGACAAGGGGTTCTTTCATAATTTTTTTCTGTTTGTCCTAAGCTTAGCTGAAGGTGGTTATGGTGCCTGGAGAAGCCCCCCTTGATAAACACCAGAGTTGAGTGAGGGTTGATGCTCTCCTGGTTGTGAACCAGGCACAGAGCAGAAATGAGCTGGGGAGAGAACAGCAGAGGCAGAACAGCTAATTAGAGCCTGTTAGGCCATTCAGGGGTGAAACCATTTCCCCCTTGGCTGGATATGTGAGATTCTGAGCCTGAGGATGCTCTTTGGGGAAGGCTGGGCCATGCTGCTTCCTGGGGCTGTCAGTGGGGCAAGGACACAGGCACCTGGCAGGGCTGGGGCCCCAGGCTGCATCAGGATGTGACAAGTTGCAGGAGTTAGACACAATTGGTTTAAGGGGAAAATCTATGATCTTCACAGAGATAATGTACTTAGCTGGTTAATAGGGGCCCTGCTGGTCTGCAGATGCCGAGTCATTTGCTAATTGCCTCGCTTGCATCATTGCATTAAATTTCAGATCTGATCTCTAGTCCTCTGCTATGCCACAGAGTGCAGGGAAATCATGTGCTGCCTCCCACTGCTGGCATGCAGTGACCCTTGGAACCCAGGCTCTGGCTGGGACACAGAGCCCAGGAGAGTCACATCCTGCACTCCTGGGCCAGAGCTGCCCCGTGTGTCCACGTGCCCTGCAGAGAATCCAGGCCATGCCAGGCTGACCTTGGCTGGAAGTGCATCTGTCTCACCCTCTCCCTATTGGCATCTTTGAAACAGGAAAGTCAAATTAGTGATGAAAGAGATTTTTTGTGGGTGTGTTGGCAGTACAATGGACAGTGAAGCAAAATCTGCGAAAAAATTAAATGTTCATATCCTTTGAAGTCAGGCTAGGGTGCTGCGATTCTGTTTTGATTCATGCCTGCTGGCAAGAATAAAGCAGGTTGTCAGTAAAGAAAGCCTTTCCTCAAATCTATTTATTGCAGCTAAAATATTCAGCCCCCTGGCTGGGTGGTGCATTGGTGCTGGCACCTGGTGCAGGATGAGCAGTGCCTGGGAGCTGCAGGGAGCCAAGGCACAGGGGCTGCAGTGGGGCTGCCCTGTGCTCCTGCAGCACTGTGCCCTTCTTCTGCCAGCCACAGTCACCCTGGCATTCCCTAAAATCACTGAGTGGATTTACTGGCAGAAGCAGACAGTTTTACAGTAGGATGGGCAATATTTAATTTGCTTAAATTGGTTTGTTCCTTGTTTAGACTGGAGTTCCACACTTTGTTGTTATACTTCTAATGCAGTTTCCATTTTGGGCGTTGATGCCAGCATGACAAGCTTTTCATACTTGAGAACTTCCTGGGAAAGCTTCCTCAAATCACACAGACCACTCTTCTACAGCATCTCTTGCTTTTTAGGACCCTTACTGACTTTTGTTCAATCACCTTTTCCCAGCAGAAGTTTATCTTTTCACCCCATAACAGAAGTCAGAGTGCACAGGCCAGTGTCTCCCTGTGCTCCAAAACCCCAAAAGGAGGTTTCTGTGCCAGGTGGAGGCACCAGGGGAGCACACAGAGCTGCTGCCTTGGCTTGTGGTGAATAACTCTCTGTGAAAAATGAGGTTCACTTTCTTAGAGAAATTTGTAAGTTTAATAAAGAATAAAAAATAGACAATTGGGAGACGGAAAATAAAGCAAAAACAGTTTCTGGGCTGAGGGTGCCTGGCAGCAAGCCAGCCAGCACACCCCTTACTGCTTCAGATCCTTTGTTTTAAGGATCTTTGTGTTACATATTCAACAGACCCTAATGCATGATTCAAACACTCTTTTTGGGTTATCATTTTCAGTTCAGTTTCAATTCCCTCCCCCCCCCCCTCCAGTCATTTTATCTGGTAGGTTCATTTGGGGTGGCTCCACTCCATCTGCTATCATAGGTCCCATAAATTCTTCTTTCAAGGTTTTTTTGGCCATCAATTTTCATGCAGGAATCTGGGATGACTCTCCTTATCTTCAGGTTTGGCCAATTTAGATGTTACAAGGAAAAAACTAGTCTTTACTGTTAGCACTATGTTACAACTAGAGGATATGCATTCATCATAATTCTAGGATTCTGTTAGTAAAAGAAAATACAGTACAGCTTTCCCACATTATACATACATCATTCACCTCAATATCTGCAAAAAGCCAACTCCATAATGTGCATTTATAACACTCTCCCTCTGCTGGGGCTGCTCGCGTGGTGCGGAGCTGAGCATCCCTGTGGTGCACACACAGAACCTCCCTTCTCACCTCCCCTGGCTCACAGGCTCTGTGTCTTCCACAGAGATCTCAGGGTAAACATTCCCTGCCAGGGTGTGTGGATGCAGGGATGTGACAGCCCCGTGGTTAATTATAAATGAAAGAAAAACCCCTTTAAGCCGTGCCAGTCCGTTCAAGTGATCCAGATTTGTCTGATAGCCTGTGTGATCATGCTTCAGTTAACTCTGTCACAGTGCATTTTCTGTGGTTTGCAACCTCACCAATGTTCAACTCATGTTGGTTGTTTCTGACACTGAATTTTGTTGTAAACCTTTGAAGTGGTCAGAAATTATAAGCTGAAAACCCCCAAACCTCCTTTCTTCAGTCTTTCTGCTAGATCTTTGAAATCTTGAGGATAGTATTGATGGAGATTTTCTTTGGAGTGTGAAAAGGGTTTCCACAGGTCATCCAATCAGTAAATGACATGTAATTGGAACAGGCAATGAGATACTTAATTAGATACCAGTGCCATAAAACTGTTTGAAAATCAACAGATGTGGAGGGAATGGATGCTATTTTTAGACTAGGACTCTAGATGAGAGAATAAAATTCTAAACCAGATTTTGATTGATTTGTAGACCCGTGGGAGGATCCACAGACCAGGGAGCATAGGACTGGCTGCCTAGAGGCAGACCTGGTAGCAGGTGCCCATATATATCCCTGTGGCTCTGAAATGCAGCCAGAACATTTGCAGGACTATCAGAGTGCTGTGAGTGCAGGGCTGGATGAAACCTGCTGGGTTTTGCTTGCCTGACACCACCCCAGCTGTGCTCCCACAGTGTCTGCAGGCTCTGGGGGTGACAGCAGTGGCAGGGCTGCTGGTGGTGCTCCAGCTCCTGAGATCACCCTGGCAGGGAACCTTTCCATGCCTGGGATTAACTCCAGAGGGACTGCTGCAGAGAAGGTGACAGGGAACAGAGCAGTGTGGAGGTTTCACACTGGGGAGGGATGGGTGTTCTCATTCTCTTTGCTGTATTTGGTTCTTTATGGTGTAGTGGTGGTGTGGAATGGTGATAAAGCTGAGCCCTGAGCCCTGGGTGTCCATGGTGCCATGTCCAGGGGTTCTGCCCCATCTGTGTAGAGGTTTTTACTGGGGAGGGGTGGGTATTCCCCTTGTCTTTGCTCTATGTGGTTCTTTATGGTAATGGTGGTGTGGAATGGTGATAATGCTGAGCCCTGGGTGTTGGTGGGGCCATGTCCAGGGGTTCTGCCCATCTAGGTAGAGGTTTTACAGTGAGGAGGGCTGGGTGTTCTCATTCTCTTTGCTTTATTTGGTTCTTTATCACCATTCCACACCACCATTTCCATAATGCTGAGCCCTGGGTGTCCATGGTGCCATGTCCAGGGGTTCTGCCCCATCTGTGTGTGCAGGGCAGAGCTCCTGGCCCCATGGAGCACAGAATGGGTCAGAGCTGGGCAGGAGCTGCTGCACCTCTGGTCCCCATGGCACTGCAGGATCCAGCTTTTTTACCTGCTTGGGACAGTCCTTGCCTGCCAGGGGAGTTTCTGTGCTGATGTGGGCTGCAGCTGTGTGCTCAGGTCTGCAGACCCTCCTCACCCTCAGCAGTTCTGGCTGTAGCTGCTGTTGGTCTTGACGTGTGCAAGCTTTCTCTCCAGGCAGAGATTTGTCACTATCACTGCCTTTAATAGCTTACTGGAATAAATATAAAGATTAATTTTTTTATAATTTTAATTTGTTAATCTTTTATTATGCTGGAGCTAGAATTCTCTGAGGATATAATTGGAGAAAATAGTAATTGCAGGCCTTGCTCATGCTGGTATCTTCTTCCCATAGGTACGATATGTTATGGCAGTGTGTCTAAGGCATTATTTTAATTGGTCTGATGCAGACCTTCTCAAGATGAATGATTTATCTTCATTTTATTACTTAGTTTCTACTTCATTACTTCATTTTGTATCTGTCATAAAAGAGGAGACAAGGAGGCCAGTGTCTGTATGGAGGATGCAGAGGACCAATGCCTTTTGTAAATCATCCATTTTTATGTCTGTGATATGAGCTATGAAGGAAATTGCTGCTCAGCTTCTGATGAAACAGAACACAGTGTGATAGAGAAGCAGAAAAGTCCATCCTGAAAATAATGGGGATAAAAGTTGTGCAACATCAGTGACTGTAACTTATGGGAGCGTAGGAGATAAAAAATAAAAATGGTACCTTGTTCCTCCACTTTTTCGCTTCATGTAAACTCATGCCCTAGGCAATAACAAATAATAAAAATAACAGTGAAGCACAAAATGCTGTACAACAAGCCACATCTTTAGTTTTTTTCCTTTCCCTGTCTTGCTAAGAAGAGATTACAGGCAAAAAGCACTGCTTTTTCCTTCCAGTGTCACTAAAAGCATTTAAGATTCACTGCAGTTCATTGGCCCTACTTTCTGCATTGTAGAGCTTGAGCAATTTGTGAGAGCAGTTCCTAAGTCAGATGAGGATTTTATTATTGGGCAGAGAAGGTCTTTGAAAGCAGAGCAGAAGGCAGAACGTGCTGCAGATCTGCTGCCTGTGGTGTTTGTCTTCCTGCTCTGCACAGACCAGGCTGGGCCCCCTCCTTTCTCCTGCCATTCAAAGGCACATCTAGCACCCTCAAGGACTGCAGATTTTCTCCTGTTAGGTGTATGGACTCTGAAAGCAACAAGAATTAGTTGGACCCTGCTCTGCCTGGTGCCAGCAGTGCTGGTGATGTTCCAGTTGGAAAGGCTCCTGGGCCAGTGGGGTCAATCTTTCCTTTGTGTGTTCTTTCTTCCAGTTTGGTTGTTGTTTTTTTTTTTTTTTCTGCTGATCTTTTCTTCCTTTTGACGAAGCTGTTAAAATTCATGATGTTCTGATTCTCTTCAAGTTTGCTGTACAAGTTTAGTTTGCAAACTGAAGCATGAATTGCTTCCCTGCCATTCTTTGGTCCCATTTGTGTACAAGCATCAGGGGAGTGATCCTGACTTCCACTGCAGGAATTTATTTTCTCTTAAGTTCACAGTTGTGTGCCAGGAGTGACCTTCTGTGCTGTGGTTCATCTCATTCACTGTGGGAGGACTGCAATCATTCCCTGGTCAGCCACAGACAGATTTTGGTTGTAGTAATACTTGAGATTTATTCTATTTTGTGTGGCAGACTACATCCAGAGCAGATCCAGGGTGATGGCTGGACTGGCAGAGGGGGTTCACACTCACACAGTGAGGAGGAGGAGGGAGAGGGTTCCTTCTCTATGACTCTGTGAGCTGCCCAGCAGTCCTGTTTTGGGCAGCTGGAGGGTGGCTTAATTTCATCTCAGACATCACAGGTGAGACCTCAGACAGAAGAGCTAAAGGGGGACTTCACAGAAGGGAAGAAACTTCTGTTGGCAAAAGCAAAGGGGTCAAGCAATGCATACAAACCTTAGGGCCTGATTCCTCTGTCCAGAGGATGGGGAGCAGCAGCTTGTGCCCAGCAGTGGGAGATCAGGCTGGACAGGCAGGGCAGGCATGGTTTGCAGTCCTGCAGCCAGTTCCTCTCAGTTTTACAGGCTGTGGCTGCACATGTGCCCCCCACACCTGGCCCTTGGCACAGCTGTACCTGGGCTCTGTCCCTCAGGTGTTCCCTGGAGCTGCAGCTGCCTCTGGCTCTGTTCCAGCCTTTGGGGCTGCTCAGCCCACAGCCCCTCACCCTCTGCTGGGTGCCTGTGCCCTGTGCTGGGGCTGTTCTGTGTTTGGCCCCTGTTCCCTGGCCCAGCAGGTGCCACTCTGCTCTCTGTCCCCGTGCTGTGACACCAGGGAGGCTTTGCTGAGTGTCCCCACAGCCAGGTGAGGCAGGGCACTCCTGCTCCAGGCACCTGGGACAGGTTAGGGTCATCCCCTGCTAGCAAGGAGGGTGATTTGTATGCAGTGATGCTTTAGCAGTGCCTGCACACAGAAGGTGGGGTTTTTGCCTGGGTTCTGTGGCCTCTGTAGACCACATGGATGCTGTTTTACACCACAACAACACAGACTCTGAGATTCAGAAGGCTAAAAATGACTCTCCTATCTAGGGATTCATCTCCCTTATATACTATTTTACATATTTGATTGATGAAACAAAGGCAAACCTCTTCAATCACATTGGTCACACCAGAGGGACATCAAGGAGAATTCCCTCCTGTGAGAAGGAATTAATACCATAGGTACAGTTACAAAAACATTCCTGTTTAGAGAAGGCTAAAAATGACTCTCCTATCTAGGGATTCATCTCCCTTATATACTATTTTACATATTTGATTGATGAAACAAAGGCAAACCTCTTCAATCACATTGGTCACACCAGAGGGACATCAAGGAGAATTCCCTCCTGTGAGAAGGAATTAATACCATAGGTACAGTTACAAAAACATTCCTGTTTAGAGAACTTTGCCTGGGAAAAGAATTTCAGAAAACCAAAACACCTCAGGCATGGAACTAGGGCTACACCACATGACATTTCAATGGCTCTTCAGGAACTTGAAATGTTACATATTTTCCTAAAAATATGATCCTCTGATTCTTGCTGTTCTCACAGGAGCAGGATCATAGCAGCATTCCAGAAGCTCTCATTATATTTTTACAGGCATTTTCTATCTCCTGCTCAAGTTGTAATTGTGCCATTTCTTTTCCCTGAGAGCACTTCTGGCACTGTTTGCTGAAGGTGAACTTGCAAATCAGTAATGTCTTGGAAGAAAATCTGCCATTTACTGTACAGCAAATGCCTTGTTCAAAAGCATCTTCAGGCTTAGCATGGGGATGACATTGCATGACTAAAGGCCTTAGCTAGCTGACCTTTAGCATCCCTCTAAAAATAGATCCCTTTCAATGCTGGCTCTCTTTCAGTGCAGTTGGGGTTGTGCAATGGGTCTTCATTACCTCTGGCACTTTCTCAGTGAAGCATGTGCAAACCAGGCAGGTTTTTCTCTGAGTTCTGTGGTAATAGCCTGCATTTCTCACTGCTAAGTACTGTTACCTTGTACTTTTAAGTGTCCTTAAATGAAAGAAGTGTTGGAACACAAAGATCAGTGCCTGTGCAGTTTAAAGATGCACATGTTTTTCTTTAATGCTAGTTAGGCTAAGCTTGGACTTTGTGGTTTGGTTCAGCCTAATACTAATAAGAGCAGTTCAGAATCAATATCTTACAACCTTCAGTGCTTATGGACTGTTATGGACAGGATGGAGAGCCCTCAGGTTGGCACAAATTATTTAATTAACTGACTGAAGTATGAGTTCCTTTTGATGGACTTTTAACTGGGGCTTCTTTCCTGTTATTTAAGTTTTACGTAATGGCTCTTAAACCAATAAATGTGTGAGACCTGGGTTTGTATCTAATGATAAAATAGATCTTGTTCTTTTTATGGCCATCTTTGGGGGGGTGAGGAAAAAAAATCCCAACAGAACAGCAGGAGTGATACACTTGGAAAAGAAAAGCAACCTTCTGCTTTTAGCTGTTTCGTAGACAGTGTACCAACAATGAGAGTTTGGGAGTGGGAGCTGTGATTCATGTTTCAATATAACAGGAAAAAATCATCCCAAACAATGTAATCCCTGTTAATTATTCTTGAAAATTACATTCTCCTCTTCTGCCTCCCTCTTGTCAGATTTCAAGACTGGAACAGCTTTAGGACCATTGAGGGTTGGTCTAGATGATCTTCAAAGGTCCCTTCCAACCCAAACCACTCTGTGGTTTTACAACTGTCCTGTATGACATATTTAACAGAATGCATATCTTAGGATACTTTCAGATATTGCAATAAATTCATTTGCATTAAAGATTTATTGTGGGTCTCAGCACTGTAATTGCTGTGGCAGGCACATGCCATATTTATACTTTGTGTTATTACAATTAATGCATGGAGTGTAAAAAAAAAGAAGTCTAAATAAGGCAGTAAAAATGAAAACAAAAATATATTTTTAGGAAAACATACTTCAGTCTCACAGCAGGATTGTCTGTGTTTATCAGTCTTCTTGGGGAATTTTGGAAAGTGCTGTTCAAGTGCAATTTAGAGTCCATGGCTGCTGTTCACATTCTGTCTCAGCAGCTGGAGTTACTATAATTGCAATTTCCATATTGTGTCTGTTCAGAATCAGTTAATAGTGTTTTGTTTGATAGTAATGCATGGAGTGTAAAAAAAAAGAAGTCTAAATAAGGCAGTAAAAATGAAAACAAAAATATATTTTTAGGAAAACATACTTCAGTCTCACAGCAGGATTGTCTGTGTTTATCAGTCTTCTTGGGGAATTTTGGAAAGTGCTGTTCAAGTGCAATTTAGAGTCCATGGCTGCTGTTCACATTCTGTCTCAGCAGCTGGAGTTACTATAATTGCAATTTCCATATTGTGTCTGTTCAGAATCAGTTAATAGTGTTTTGTTTGATAGAGGAATAGGAATAATTTTCTGCTTCCTCCTGGTGTGTGTAGGAGTGGGCAGGTCTGTGAGGGGCTGAGTAAGGCTGGGGCACCCCCGGGTTCTGGAGCAGGAGATTTTTGGTTTCTCAGGGGAACAGAACCCAGCTGATCCCACCCCTCCTCTGCAGCCCTGATTGTCTGTGTGCTGATTGTCTCTTTGGCAGTTCTGGTTTTTATCTCAACCCTGAGCCATGTAGCTTCATTCATTATTTCATTTATGTCTCACCACGGTGCTGCTCTTCAGGCTGGGGTGAAAATTTCCTCTTCCTTTGCAGAACTGTCATTGCCATTTTGGTTTTCTGGATTTTATTTGCACAGGGGAGATCCATGAAAGTCACTGGCAGTGCCATTTATATCCCCAATTCAGAAATTACAGAACAGGTACACCCTGTGCCTTCATCACAGCATAGGTCAGAGAGGAGAATTTTGCCATTTTATCTTTCACTCTTTAATTATGATAGCACCTATTTAATGCATTTTTTTAAACTCTTTGTTGTTGCACTTAGCCCAATTCAGTTGCTTTTTGTGCAGACTTATTGATTAGGTTAGACTACTGCCTGCCTAACTGCAGGATCAGTCTAATTGTAACAGAGCAAATTAATAAGAAAGTAATAATAACCCTTCTCTGATGATTTCTGTATTCTCTGTGTAATGCATGGATTTCTGAGAAGGAAACCCTGAAACACCCTTCCAGTAGGAGCAGTGCTATCAAACTTTGTTCTTGAATGTGAAACAGTGATGCATGAGCAGATGAGATGAGGAAAAAAAAACAAGCAAAATCAAAGTGGTAAATCACAATGAAGAAAAACTCCCAGTGGAAAATCTCATAGTATTAGGACAGAAAATTAACCCTTATTCTAATATTTATTTTCAGGTTATTCTTTCATTCCCATTTTAGAAGTGTTTGAGCTTTGCTATTGAAATATACTTTTGGAACATGGTTATTCTCTGCATAGTAATAAATTCCTGTTATATCAGAAATAAGCCTAAAATAATTAAGGTGGAAGTCTGTATCACAGCCAGGGGGTGACCTTCCTGAGTGACCAGCATCCAGTGCCGTCTGCTTTTTGTAATGTGCAAATCAGTGAGGCAAAGAAAGAAGCAGATGTCGCTGGAATGACTGTAAGAACAAATCCATGCAATTATGCCATGCTGTGTTCACATTTTGCTTCTTTCAGAATCAGGTCAATTTTGCATAAAAGTTTTTATTTTGCCAAAACTTGTTGTGCATCTTCTAGCTGCCTTTTTTAAAAAAATTATTTATTTTTTATTTTTTAATACTGCTTTAAGTTCTGAAACCAAATTAGATGTGCAAAGAGAGAAATGTTTATACAGAACTTTTTTAGTTAGCCAGAAGAAACTTTGCAGCATGTTGGTTAGCCTGAGGTACTTTCCATTCAGAAAGCTTTTTGTTTTATAAAACTGGGTGATGGTTTGACATCTTTAAGGCAAACAGATGCTGAAGTATTTCCCTCAAGCTGAAATGGATCCAAGGGCTGCAGCAGACAGCAGAGCAGTTCTTCTCCCCTCCAGGCAGCTCCTGTGCATCCCTCTGGGTGTTCAGCTTTGCTTGTACAGGATTGCCAGGAGCTCTGGGGTTTGTTCTGTCCTCCAGGTAAGGAGCAGAGAACAATCTGTGTCCTACTCAGAGCACTTGTGCTCCTTATCCTCCTTATCCTCATTATCCCCTTGGCATCCCCGTGTCCCACGCAGGAGCTGTGCTCAGCTGGGGTGGGTGAGCAGCTCCAGGCTGCTTGGCTTTCCTGCTGTAGGTGCCTCAGGTTTATGGTGAAAACCTGTGCTTGTTGGATGATTTGTTCCCACTGTGAAGAGAGCATTAAAAGAGAATTTCCAAACCTGCATAAGCAGCGACAGTTACTTACATGTGTGTGTGCTTGTGCCTCATCTGAGCCAGGCTCTGTTAGGCAAGAAGCAGTGGAAGGATCCAGAAAGAGCTTTTCTGAAATACTGCTGGTTTCCTTGGCTGATCTCAGTTTACTGACTCTCCTGTCGATGACTGAATCACGGCTTTCTTCCATCCAAGTCTCAAAATAGCCTCCACTATTGCTAGAAGAGGTTTAATAAAAAGAAATAATATATGGTGTTTGTTAGCTCGAGATGTGGATATCTGCTGGCTGGTAGAAGTGGTTTGTCAGGGAGAATATCCAAGTGGGGCAGAATGGATCACCAGGAAAGGCCTGGCTGTGGCTGGTGGGTGGTGAGGAGGTTCCTGGTGTGCCCCAGGAGGAGGAGGAGGAGGAGGAAGAGGCTGCCCTGGCTCTGCCCAGGGTGGTGGCACTGGGCAGTGACACGGAGCTGTCACCCCCAGCCCTGGCACGGAGCCACTCTCAGGATGGATGTATTTGCCTACCCTGCAGTAGGGTGTAACNATTGCTAGAAGAGGTTTAATAAAAAGAAATAATATATGGTGTTTGTTAGCTCGAGATGTGGATATCTGCTGGCTGGTAGAAGTGGTTTGTCAGGGAGAATATCCAAGTGGGGCAGAATGGATCACCAGGAAAGGCCTGGCTGTGGCTGGTGGGTGGTGAGGAGGTTCCTGGTGTGCCCCAGGAGGAGGAGGAGGAGGAGGAAGAGGCTGCCCTGGCTCTGCCCAGGGTGGTGGCACTGGGCAGTGACACGGAGCTGTCACCCCCAGCCCTGGCACGGAGCCACTCTCAGGATGGATGTATTTGCCTACCCTGCAGTAGGGTGTAACTGTTAGAAGGCAGAATGATGTGAAAAGTGCAGAAGGACAGCTGAAACACCAATAAATCTTGATTACACCTTGCCCTCTTCTTTTGCAGAGGCTTGTCTCAGTTATTGTTTAAATAAGGTGTCAGTGTATGTAGCTATTTAGGAATGTGTTTGTGGAATGGAAGAGGGTGGGAATTGTGAAGTGTGTCCTGACTTTGAGCCTCTGAAACACAGAGTTGGTATTGATTGTAGCCCCAGTGCAAATCCTTCATTACAAGTTTGTGTTTAGAAGGCTAGAAAAAAAAACCAGATGCACTAGATACATGTGTGTGTGTGTATTTACAGGACTTATAAAAGTACTTATAAATTCTGCAGTGTTAATTCAGTGTTTGAATTAAGGATATAAAGTGCTTTGTTTTATTTTTTTCATTGTAACATCTTTCATCATTGTGCATTCCATAGATGGTCAAAGCAGGGGAGTAAATGCTGTGGGTGGGCAGTCCTGCATAATAATGCAAGATGTCACAGAGGCAGAGCATGGATAGACATGGATAAGTCAGTGTTTTCCTCTGAACTGGCACGGGGAATGTACAGAACATCCCAGGGTCACAGAGTGTTGCCAGTACTGAAATGCATGTCTGTGCACAGGAATGATGATCTACAGGGGGGGCAGATGGGTGAAGGAAACATCCCCCTGCAGAGCTGCCAGTGTTTTAACCTCAGAGCTTTTCTCCTTGGCCTCTGCTGCACAGCTTATAGCAAAAACATTGAGGCCTGCAGGCAGAAAAGCTGAAGAAAGAGAGAAAACTTCTTTTTTCTTTTCCTTTTCCTTTTCCTTTCCTTTCCTTTCCTTTTTCCTTTTTTTTCCTTTTCTTTCCTTTTCTTTTCTTTTCTTTTCTTTTCTTTTCTTTTCTTTTCTTTTCTTTTCTTTTCTTTTCTTTTCTTTTCTTTTCTTTTCTTTTCTTTTCTTTTCTTTTCTTTTCTTTTCTTTTCTTTTCTTTTCTTTTCTTTTCTTTTCTTTTCTTTTCTTTTCTTTTCTTTTCTTTTCTTTTCTTTTCTTTTCTTTTCTTTTCTTTTCTTTTCTTTTCTTTTCTTTTCTTTTCTTTTCTTTTCTTTTCTTTTCTTTTCTTTTCTTTTCTTTTCTTTTCTTTTCTTTTCTTTTCTTTTCTTTTCTTTTCTTTTCTTTTCTTTTCTTTTCTTTTCTTTTCTTTTCTTTTCTTTTCTTTTCTTTTCTTTTCTTTTCTTTTCTTTTCTTTTCTTTTCTTTTCTTTTCTTTTCTTTTCTTTTCTTTTCTTTTCTTTTCTTTTCTTTTCTTTTCTTTTCTTTTCTTTTCTTTTCTTTTCTTTTCTTTTCTTTTCTTTTCTTTTCTTTTCTTTTCTTTTCTTTTCTTTTCTTTTCTTTTCTTTTCTTTTCTTTTCTTTTCTTTTCTTTTCTTTTCTTTTCTTTTCTTTTCTTTTCTTTTCTTTTCTTTTCTTTTCTTCTGTTCCCCTGTTCCTATTTAAAGGTTTTCCATAACTGAAAGCAAGGGTGACAACCCAGGTCAGACAAACTTAAATTAAGCTACTCTTTTGATTTTTCTGAAGAAATCCTTTCAGGATGTCTCAGTGGCACAGGATGGCCTTGAACTCCTCAGTGTTTGAACTGAGGCCAGGGAGGAGAGGAGCAGAGTTTCAGATGGAAGGGTTTGACAGGGAGGCTTTTTTGAGAACATTTGTCACTGGTCTGTGCTCCGTGGGCTGGGCAGAGGGCAGCAGGACCACTGTGTCTCAGTGCAAGGGTGACATCTCCTGATGGCTCTCCTGGCTCACATCAGGGCAGTGCCAGGCTCCATCCCAGCCTGGCAGTGCAGCCCCTGCCCTGATTCCTCCTCTGGCCGTGGTGGGAGCAGCTCTAATTCTGTACCTGCAGCAGGGCTTTGGATATTGCTTGGATTAAAGAAGTGCTGATCGTTTCAATTGTCCTACAGAGCCCACTTTCCTTTGGGTTGGGTGCTCTTTGAACACACCATGAAGCTGAGAAGTTTCTGGCAGCAGTGCAGGAGTTTCCTTGAGGCAGGATTTTGGGCTGGGGTGGGATGCAGCCAGGTGTGGAGTGCAGGAGCCTCAGGCAGGAGTGACTGTGCCTGCCAGCAGCAGAGAGCACCACAGAGCTCTGCTGTCCACAGTGCCTTGTCCCAAAACCACAAGAGGCATCTTAGCTCCAGCAGAGCTCTCTGGGGATGTGTGTGACCACAGGGGATGCTTTTGAGTGCTTTACAAACATGCACTTGGGCCTGCCAGCTTTGTGGAGGTGGCACGAGCAGGGGCACAGCCTGGTGTCACCTGCAGTGTCACCTCCAGCTGGCCACCACTGTGGGGTGAGGAGCCAAGGATGGAGAGCACTGCTGCTGGCTCCTGCCAGAGAGGGGAATATTCACACCCAGTGTCTGTGGCTGCAGGGATGTTGAGGAGTGGGTCTGGCTGTGTCTGGAGCATTTCCAGCACTGCTTTTATCACTGCAGTTTGAAATTAGATGAAAGGAAAAAAAGTAAATTTGCATGTTGCAACATACTGACATGAAAATATATCACCCAGTGAACAGAGTAATTTCCTAAATTGACTTTTAAATGGTAAAACACGAGTGTGTGTGTGGAGCTCAGCAGGGCAGTTCCTGTTGGTGGTAAGGAACAGCGAGCCAAGCCCCAGCTGCAGATCTTGGNCAGAGAGGGGAATATTCACACCCAGTGTCTGTGGCTGCAGGGATGTTGAGGAGTGGGTCTGGCTGTGTCTGGAGCATTTCCAGCACTGCTTTTATCACTGCAGTTTGAAATTAGATGAAAGGAAAAAAAGTAAATTTGCATGTTGCAACATACTGACATGAAAATATATCACCCAGTGAACAGAGTAATTTCCTAAATTGACTTTTAAATGGTAAAACACGAGTGTGTGTGTGGAGCTCAGCAGGGCAGTTCCTGTTGGTGGTAAGGAACAGCGAGCCAAGCCCCAGCTGCAGATCTTGGGGAAAATAAGTTTGCAAAGGATTCACAGGGGCATGAAAAGCTCTGCTGGGTTGGTTGAGGAAGAGATAAAACCTGAATCCATTGCTTGGAGAGCTTTAGTGGGAGGGGTTCCTCCAGCACTGCAAGCTGGTGGTGGAGCCTCCTGCGCTCCTGTGGGAGGCAATCATGACAAATATTTTCTCCCAGGAAAGTGGAAGTAATGACATATATCATGTGTGTACTTTTTGTTTGAGATGTGCATGACTGTAAAGAAACAGATGGCTCCTTTAATTCTGATCATGGCATGTGGCTTCTCTGATTATGAGTCTATTATTCCTATACAAATTTTTTTAAAATAAATTCTTTCTGAAGGGAGAAGGTAGTGAAATTGCCTTGCATCAACTCATTAAAAATTACCAGGAACAGTAATGGTTATTAGTAAGGCTGAGTCCAGTGAAGTACAAATATGTTGCCTAGAGCAGCCTGAAAAAAAAACAAAACAAAAAACCCAAGCCAACAAGCCCCAAATGAAATGTAAATGCTAACTCCCAGGGGGATGTTTGTATCCTTGTGCTCACACAGGGAGCTGAGGCAGTTCTCCATCACACCCTGCTGAGGTTCCTCTCCATCTGCACAGGCTGAGCTCATGGCTCAGTGTGGGGGGCAGCCCTGCACCCTGGAACAGCTCCTGCTGCACCCACACGCCTGCAGGACACGCAGGCAGGGGAATTTGGCCTGCCTGACTTGAGCACATTCACATTCCCTGGGCACTCCTGCTCCAGATTTTTCCAGTTGCTGCTTGAAGGGCGTGCTGAGCGTTTGTTTTTGTGAAGCGGGGTGGACGCCTGGTTGGGATGGGAGGTTGGACAATGTTTGCTTTCCCATGGACACAGCAGTGATGGAATGGGGAGAAGGTGGAAGTCCATAGCTCAAGGTAGGACATGTGGTGCCTTTCCCTCTCCTCCTCCTGTGCCAGGGGGTTAAAGCCCCCAGACCAGGGTAATGTGGCTGTTGTGACAGGTTTTTTGATTTGTCCTCCCTGGAAGTGTTTTTCCTTTGGCTTGTGCCCACAGGGCTCTGCCAGCATCTCTTCCTGACTCCCAGTAATTTCCTCCTTTCCTTGCTAGCACCACTCCTTGCCCTGGGATCCCCCCAGCCCTTCCTCTTCACCCCTCAGTGATGTGCTGGAGCATGGAACTGCTACTGCTCTAAACCCTTTAGCACATCTATTGCTGTGACACAGTAATTTGCTAGAGATCATTAAAACCCTGATGATTACAGGCCTTCATTTCACTTCTTAAACGTATAAATTGGTTTGTTCTTTTTCTTTTAGTGCCTCTCAGTTGAGGAGAATCCTAGATTCAAACAAAATGTGTTTCCTTCTGACCTAATGAATGTGACACTGTAATCAACCTCTCAGGAGTCCACTGGGACTCCATCCTGATGTGTGATTCAGAGCAGTGCTAATTCCTTCAGTCTCACTCAGGAGCGAGATTGGAGCACACTCCCCAGATAGATGGATAAAGCTGCTGTGTTTTAAGTGCCTTTTGGACAAAATGAAGATATATCCACTTCACAATGACAATTTAAATAGATCCTAGCTTCCAGTGTGCAGGCTTGGTGACCTTCTGGTGGATTTGAAGGCATGGTTGTGCTGCATGTGATCTGCTGGTGCTCTGAACACTCTGTTCCATTTTTCCAAGTCTCCTTCACCCTCAGGGATGACAACGTAGGTGGGGAAAATTCCTCTTAATGTCAGAAACTGAATGCTTCTCTATAGAGTAGTTTGGAGACTGACTGGCTTGATTGTAACCTATCTTTATAAAAACATCCTACCTGATATCAGTCCCTCACCAGGATGAATTTCAGCTTTGTGCTTTATTATGCTGATACTTCCTGAATGCCTGGGCAAATGCTGATGGCATTGAAGAGTGTTAAAAATGAGAGAGGAAGGTGGGAAGAGGAGTTCCATGTCTGTATTTAGGGGAACATCATCCACATTTGAGTTTTGAAGGGGGAGTTCCGTGTTCAATGGTGTGGGGGAGAGAGAAGCAGCATCCAGGGGGGAGCTGAAATGCATGAGAGCTGCAGTTACAGGTTTGTCCCTCTTCCTTGAAGACAAACAGGACAGATATGAGTCAGAAAGAATTGCAGTGATGGGAAATGCACATTCCCTCCATCAGGCTGACTCCTGCAGCAGCAGTCCTGGGAAACCCAGGGCAGAGCAAACAGACACATCCATCCCCTTGGAGTGTGGATAAATCTGTGCTTTGGGGCTCCTTGGACACACCTAGAGGTAATTCATTGATCAAATTCCAAGCCTGGAGCACTAAAATACCCCCAGCTCTTATTCTTCTTGCTCATTCCCAAATTTCTGCAGAGACTGGAGGAGTTTCTTCATTTGTTTCACTAAAATAAGGCTGAATGTTAACTAAAATACTGTACAATTGTGTCTCTTTGCTGTCCTTCTCTTGATTTATTAATTTCCATATTTAATGCCTAAAATCTCTCTGTATACAGAAGGAAAACAGGAAAAATTAATGAATGTAAATTATCTGGGTTTTCTTGGCCAGAAAACGTGGAAGGAAAATGAAACCAAGATGTGGTCACTATTCTAATTGACATAGACAGGAAAATCTTTAAAAATTAAAACTGAAATTTGGCAGCAAGTAGGAGCACACTGTTTCTTTACAAAAATCAAAATAAAATCTATTCACTTTTGATAACAGAGCATTTATTGAAGGGAAGGTGGATTTTTAGAAGAACACAGGTTGCATTGTTCCAGAGCCTGTGTCTGGTGCAGTTCTACAATGAACACTTGACAGTCTCCCAGCCAGCACAGCTTAATTGTAAGGGGTAATTTTGAGAGTATTGTGCTTGTGGAGCTCTGGGGCCTTTGCTCCCTGTGATCAGTCTGCTGAGCTCAAGGGTGGAGAGCTCCCAGAAGGGGCTGGGGGCTGTCCTGGCTGGGAATTTCCTGCTGTCCCCAGCACCTTGGTTCCCTCTGGTGCTCCCCCAGAGACTGCAGAGCTGCAGGAAACCTTGTCTGGGGTGTGGTGATGGTGAATGCATGAGAGTCCCCCAGAGCCCTGTGCAGGTGACTCAGTGCAAGGAAGTGTGTCAGTTCTCTCTGGAATCCCACTGCAGCACTTTATTCCCTTGTAATGTAGTGGTTACCAAGGAATAGATTAAGTATTCACATTACAGTAGCAAAATAAGAAAGAGTTGTTAATTATTTAGCAGGTTTCTCAGGAGGCCTTCTAAAAAAGAATCGAGGAAGAGCTTTAGAAGTGTTTTCATAAAGTAACTGGATGAAATTCTCCTTACTTGTCTCTGAGCAGCTTTTTGAAACTCATTTCCTAGCCATGAATACATGGAAGGATCTGTGTTGGGGAGTGAGGGAGAGCAGAGATGAGCCTGAGCTGAGCCAGCCCACAGGGAGGACAGAGGATGTGTTGTCCCTTCCAGCTGAAGTGAATTTTCTTGGTTCAAATGAGAGACTTTGAGGGTAGGAAAATTCTGTTTGTAGTCCCAGAAACATCCAGGCACATACCAGGTGCTTCTCCCAGCTCTGGTGGCTTGGGTGTATGAGATAGAGTGGCTTGAAATGAAAATAAATAAACTAATAAATTCAGTTTAACAAACTCCTCCATCTGCTGTGAAGTCAGAAGTAATTCAGAGGCAGGGGTGTCAGGAGGGCAGCAGCCTGCTGTGAGCCTGCAGTGCTGGCAGTGCAGGTACCATTATTCCATGTTGGCTGTGAACATGACCTTGGAGAAGCAGGGTTTTGTTCAGGGAACAGCAAACATGCACAGAGTTTATTTTGTTGTTGCTGTTGTTGTTAGGCAGTTGATTTTTCTGTGTAGCAGAGGGTCAGAAGTCTGCTGCAAGCCTCTCTCTCCTTTATTAAGTGAACAACAGTCTTTCTTCAAGTGTGCTGAGTCCATAGAAGGTGCTTTGTGCTAAGCTATAATTCCTCTCCTGGAGGACTCAGAATCAGTCTCACTGAAGGATTTTGTGCTTCACCTCCAGCTACTGAAATGGGTTGATGTAGTGCAAGGGCCAGGCCTAATTATCCTAAGCTTGGTGACATTTACAGGTACAGCTGTAGATGCCCCTGCTCAAAGGCTAAATGCTGCCTCAGTTGTCTTTGTACCTTCTTTTTAGTGTTCTTTTTTTTATAAGCACAGAAAGATTTTTATGTTTTTTCCCCAAATGGGCAGCAGGTCTCTGCAGCTGCCTGGTACACTGATGGCAGCCTGGGCTGCATACCAAGGTCTCAGGTTGGTTCTTATTATTTAAATTATGGCACACTCATAATTTGTCCTTCCTCTATTTTCTTTCCCAAATGATTAAACCATCCTTCCCAACAGATACAGCAGAGAGTTTATCAGTTTTATTTGTAAACTTGTGTCCTGCATGACTATTATCATCATGGCACTGTCTTCACTGAAGATTTTCTGTTCATCTAGTTAAACAATTCTTTTCTGGATGAAAAAAAAAGATACTCAAAACGTTACAATATTCTTGCATTTGAATGGACTTCAAAGGCTGAGCAAATCAAGGTTTTGCTATTTCCCTGAAGATTTCCTGAGACAGAGGAGGCATTTGGCACAGCAGGTCATCTCTGATGTGTCTGAAAACAAGGCTGCAGTCGCAGGGATGTAGATGGTGGCTGCTCTAATGAGTGCAGGTTACCTCCAATTGCTTTAATGAGCCAGTGCAGTTGTGTTAGGCTTATTGAATATCTGAATTAATGGCTTGGAAGGAAGTTTGTTACCCTGCTTTGCTAGAAACCAAATCAAACAGCCTGGCATATTCCACAATGACACGGAGTAGCAGAATTGGAATTTTAATTTACCTCAGGCTGTGTGTGATCCTTTCTATTAATAAAACAGCCTCGTACCAGCAGACAGGTGTTAAAATAGCAATCCCCTGGGGAGAGATGCTGGCTGTGCACATGCACAGGTGGCCCTTCCCCATCAAGGTTTTAATTTTAATTGTCATGGCAATGAGCTGAGCCTCTGGGTGAGCCCACCCTGCCCCATGTCATGTCAGGTCCTGTCCCCTCTCTGTGTGTCAGGAGCCTGCAGGGTCCTGCTGGGCTGGAACCAGCCTGTCCTGGAGGGAAACAGCCAGGATTGTGCTGCACACCTGGAAACCACCACAGCAGGGGCTTTGGGTGTGGGGTGAGGCTGGGACAGTCCCAGCTCCCTGTCTGTGAGGGAGCTGAGGTTCTGCTGGGCTGGAACAGGAACCTGCAGGGCAAGGAACAGGGAAGGGGTGGGAATTGTTCCTCTGGGAAGGGCAGGAGGGGGCTGCCTGTCTGCCCTGGGCAATCAGGGTGAAGGTGTTCTGTGAGTCTGGACGTGCAGACATCACACAGAAGGATGTGTTGGAAGAATTTAACAGATGGGAAGGTAACTTTGCAAGAGAGTCAAAGGTCAAAGACACAGGTAAAAATGGAGAAGGCAAGGCTGTATCCCTAGCATATATACAAAGGAAGTAAACATTGAAAGAATGAGATATGCAAAGGGCATTTAAATGAGATATGAGCAACGAGTTTGATGGTCAAAGGACAAAGATGCAGGGGAAGAGTGATGTGACCAAGAAACCAAACCAGCCAGCAATTTTGTATGGGAAAATTAATCATGACACTTTCGTAATTTAGGGTCAAATTAGCAAAGATTAATTTATGTATACTAGAAAAATTACCTATCAATTGTGGGCTATGATTGCTGTTACTGAATAGCTTTGCAAAGTACAACCACAAAGTCTGTAATCTTACATGTAAATCAATGTTTGCTAGACATGATATATTGACTGAAAATGACAGTTTATGAATCACAATTTGATTGTTTGGAGCTTAGACTTTTCAGCAAAAAGACATGATTTAAACTGTAACTGAGCCTGCAGTTTAATGATCTTATGGAAAGAAATGCTGTAGAAGCTGGAAAATCAGATTCAGATGTCTATCTACTGACTTTCAGGGCAGCACCATTGCTAAAGGGATTTATTGTTTGCTGAAATTACATCTGGGAGATCCCTTCCACTTCTCCTGGCAGAGAAGGAGAGGAAATGTGAGAAATTGGTCAGCTTTTGAGCAGTGCATTGAGGGTGACAGAGCAGGTGACACAGCACCAAGGGCAAGGCACAGAGAGCTGGACAAGGCTGATGCAGGGGCTGGGGTCTGTGGGTACCTCCAGGCACATCCACACACAGGCTTTAATTGAAGTGTTCTGGTCTGGGTATAAATTTGGGTATAAATGTGGCACCTCAGCAGTGCCCAAGTGCTGGCAGATGTTCTCCCCCAGGACACCATGTGAGGTTGTGGCTGCCTGTGAAGGAGCCTCGTGCAGGGTCAGGGGAACATTTATTGTGACATAGATTTTAATAACAGCCTTCCTGTCTAGCCAGACTCACATCTGCCCTCACATCAGCTGTCCTGTGTGATAACAGGGAGGAGAGAGGGGAGGAGCAGCAGTCCTGGGGTGGCAGCAAGCTGCACATCTGCTGGAAATCTTCTGTGATTTGTGAGCATTTACATCAGCATCTGGCAAGAAAAATTTAGTTTTTTACTAAGGAGGAGTCTACTTTCAGAAAGATTCATTTGGTGACATTCTGGAGCATCAAATGGCCCCTCTCAAAAGAAGAGTAGTACCTTGATCTAAGTGATTTTATCAGCATAATTTGATTTGTGACTGCAGAGCATTTGATCTACAAATTAAAAGCAGAACTTAAATGAGTGTGGAGGGGGCAGGTGGTGTAGATTTTTTCTGATCCAGGAGGCAGGGACAGTGCTATGGGGGTATTTCTGGGGATCTGAGGGTTGAATCCATGGAAATGCTTCTCCAGACTCAGCCCCCTTGCAGACCCTGCTGCCTGGGGACAGGGTGGCTGCAGCCAGCTGTGACATTTGCTGAAGGTGTGGCTGCTCCAGGGGGGAAGGAGGATTGTCCAGCACAAGCAGTTCCAGAGCAGTGAGCTGCTTCAGGGAAAGCAGGCTGGCAGCCTGACCACTCGTTCTCCTGGCTGCCATAATTAAATAAATAAGCAAGCAATTAAGCAGGAGCTGTGGCAGCCTCAGCAGTGAGGCATCCCCTGTCCCCAGCACTGCAGGCTGGCTGCCTTCCACACCAGATGGGGCTGAACTCCTCCAGAAAAAACATCCAGAGGGCCCCAACACGATGCTCTCAGCTCTGACATCCTGAGCTTGTCAGGGATGCTGAGCCTGTTTCACCCAATGTGATTATCTCTCCCTCTGTCAAGGAGGCAGATGCCTCAGCTAGGAAATATCATCCCCAGCCTGTCAGCTGGATTCTATAAATGGAAATGGGTCTTTAAAAGCCAAAAATTATATTTAGTT
>WEIU01020408.1:38285-54394 GCA_013389925.1 Aegithalos caudatus | reverse complement strand
TATTTGCTTGTTTTCGTCTGAGCTCTCCTTATGCCAGAAGCAGCAACAATAACATGCTGTGAGCTGGAGGTGTGCATTTAGGTGATTTAGCATTGCACAGCCTGCAAAAGCCTTACCTGACCAGGCCTTAATATCCCTGTGATGAAGAGTGAGCCAAAAGTAAAATTAAAATCTGGCTGTTTTAGGTATGAAGGAAATTTAAATGTCTGGGGGCAGCTGTGTTGTGCCTCATGGGGCAGGCATGGGTTGGTTCTGTGGCTGAGGGGAAGAGCTGTGTGTGCTGCTGTGCCAGCAGGCTCCAGAGCTCTCAGGACATTCAGGAGAGCCTGGGGACATTTCCCAGGTGTTCACTGACTGCAGCCTTGGGCTGGCCACCACACCTGGGCTTGCCTAGTTATTGCAGCTTGAGAAAAAGTGTTCTTTGGAGTCTTTATTTCTCTAGAAATGGACAGAATTGTTCTTGGGCAGCTGCCACTCCCCTTTTGGTTGTTGGCTGAGTATCCTTGTGGGAAATAAATGGGGAAATGGCACCTGTGCAGTGCTGTGGGAATGTGGGCACAGCAGCCTGCCTGCAGTGAGAGCCATCAGGGTGTTATAAATCACATTATGGAGTTGCTTTTTGCAAATATTGAGACGAATGCTACATCTATAATATGGGAAAGTTGTGCTATATTTTCTTTTATTAACAGAGTTTAGAAATGTGATGAATGTATATTTTCTAATTGGAACACAGTGTTAACAGTAAAGACTGGGTTTTTTCTTGGTAACATCTAACCTGGCCAAAGCAGGAGGTGGGGAGAGTCATCCTGCATTCCTGCATGGAGATTGCTGAGCAAAGCCATGGAACCTCTGTTATCAGGGATCTCATCCAAATGGAGATGGATAAACCTGGAGAGAAGGGTTTATGGGAGCTGTGATACCAGAGTGGAGCCCCCCAGATGAATCTACCAGATAAAATGATTGGGGGGAGCTGGAACTGAACACAGAAAAGATCCCCAAAAAGAGAGTTTGAATCCTGCCTTAGGGTCTGTGGGATGTGTAACACAGAGATCCTGAGAACAAAGGATCTGAAGGGGTGAGGTGTGGGGGCTGCCTTGGGGCCAGGCACCCTCAGCCCAGAAACTGTTTGTGCTTTATTCTCTGTCTCCTAATTGTCTATTTATTTATTTTTTATTAAACTTATAAATTTTTTCTAAGAAAGTGAACCTTGTTCTTTACAAGGGGCACAGCAAGGTGACAGAAGCACTCAAAATGTTCCCTTGGCTTTGTGCTGGAGCCTCTGTGCTGGATCCCTGGGAGGAGGGAGGCTGTGCAGCCCTTTGTGCTGGTCAGCTGTCCTTTTGTCAGGGACACATCTCCTTGCACGGGGCTCTGAGGTCAGCTCCAATCCCTGGGGCTGTCCTGGGGCTGTGCAAGCCCAGCCAAAGCCCGGGATGGAGCAGGGTTTTATTTTCTCCCTGTGCCTCACTGGATGCATGCCCTGGGTGGGATGGGGCAGTTTGCAGCAGAAATGAGCCTTGGGGTGGGTGTTACTGTGGGCAAAGCTCAGGGCAGAGCAGGGGGCACTTGGTGGCCTTTGCAAAGGTCAGTGAAGGGCTGTGGAAAATAGCCTGGGAGTGCCCATGAAAAAATTAATGCAGCAGTTGACTCTGGGGTGTTTGACTGAAGATGTGTGTTCTTATCCTGCCACAGGTTCATTAGAAAATATTTGTGTGTTTGTTTTTCTGCTCTCTACTTCCCACCCCTATGATTGCCTGGCCTTCAGTGGAATTTGGTTGCTGTTCATTGCTTTGGTTCTCTACTCACAGACCTTCATTTTTATTTATTCTAGTATTCTAGTTTAGCATCAGAAAGAAAATAACATTTTACCAATGAGAATTAGAGGCAATAACTTCTTCAGAGAAGTAAACCTTTGAAAATTAATTGTTTTATTCAGTTTAATTTCATGGGTACACAGCTTCTGTTTCATGTAGGCCAACTGGATTGCAGGAGCTGTAAAAAACCCCACATACGTTAAGCCCTTAATGTGTTATTTATGAATTCATTATAGTTATAATAATTCACTTACAGGGCTATTGTCACAACAGCACCTTATCTGAAAAATGGGAATTTGCAGTATCAAATAGTTAATTAGCAGTAAGAGAATAAACAGAGAAGGTGCACAAGGACTGACAGCACTATCAGAGTAACAGGCAGTCCTTGCATGGGTCTGAGCAGCACAGAAAGTGAGAAAGCTGATGGAGGCAGGAAAAGTCTTAACTGCTAGAGAAACTTAGAAATTAGTCTGATGCCCACAAATCTCATCTGTCTTAACAGAATTGTTGGAAAACCTCTTGGACTTTGCAGATCTCGTTTGGAGAGAATTGCAGTGGCAAAATAAAATGGGATCTGTTACTGTGCAAAGACCAGTGGAGAACTTAATCCTGCATGGGACTTGCTGGGGAGTATCAGAATACGTTTGCCAGATGCAAGATAATGTTAAGTAAATATATAAAGCTGTAATGGCAGCACAGTGAAAGGCACTGGAAGGGAGTTAAATGCTCTCAGTTCAGGAGCTGGTTTCACTGGGGGAAGCAGTGCTGCCCTTGTACATCAGGATGTTCACCTCACAAGGAACACCCAAGGGCAGGCAGACTCTCTGGCTGCTGAGGAGTGGTGGAGACTCTCTGGGGGCTGTAAATACTTTACCACCTTTCCTCTGCTTCCAGCATCCCTTTACTGTGGCTTTGCAGCTGTGGTGCTTCTGTGCTGCCACTTCCCTGCAGAAATCCCGTGGTGTGAGGGGGCTGTGGTCAGTGCAGGGTGCAGCAGTGTGGTCAGAATGTGATGGACACTGCCAGGTACTCCTGGACTCTGCACAGAGCCTGTTCACATTTTTGCTATCAGAATCTTCTGTGGGACTTCTGTCTGCTTCTCATATGGTGGTCTGACTGTGTCGTTAGTTCTGGGTGTTCAGTGATGGATGTAGGATCACAGAGTGGTTTGGGTTGAGAGAAACCCTAAAGGTCACCTTGTCCATGGCAGGGACACCTCCCACTGTCCTGGGTGCTCCAAGCCCTGTCCAGCCTGGCCTTGGGCACTGCCAGGGATCCAGGGGCAGCCACAGCCTCTCATGCAATGATGGAATCAGTGAGGTTGGAAAAGGCCTCCCAGATCATGGGGTCCCACCAGCTCTGCCCCATCACCATCCAGGTGGGTGGCCCAGGTCACTGAGTGTCCTGCCCAGTTGGTCTTGAACACCTCCAAGGACACTGACTCCAGCACCAACCTGGCAGCCCCTTCCAATTCCTCACCATCCTTCCAGGAAAGAAACTCTTCCTGATGTCCAGGCTGGGGACAACATGGATTGGTTGTGGCTCTCTGGCCAACCTGAGCTTTGGCCTCTATCTGCCTAGAGCTTCAGTGAAATTCCCATTATTTTCACTTCCTGGAGAATAACTAAATGAGATACAGTATGCACACAACCTGTCAGCAACACAGTTTATGTTTTGTTCACCCACAGCTGTTTCAAGTGCCCTTCCAGGCTACTGCCCACANGGGTTGAGAGAAACCCTAAAGGTCACCTTGTCCATGGCAGGGACACCTCCCACTGTCCTGGGTGCTCCAAGCCCTGTCCAGCCTGGCCTTGGGCACTGCCAGGGATCCAGGGGCAGCCACAGCCTCTCATGCAATGATGGAATCAGTGAGGTTGGAAAAGGCCTCCCAGATCATGGGGTCCCACCAGCTCTGCCCCATCACCATCCAGGTGGGTGGCCCAGGTCACTGAGTGTCCTGCCCAGTTGGTCTTGAACACCTCCAAGGACACTGACTCCAGCACCAACCTGGCAGCCCCTTCCAATTCCTCACCATCCTTCCAGGAAAGAAACTCTTCCTGATGTCCAGGCTGGGGACAACATGGATTGGTTGTGGCTCTCTCGCCAACCTGAGCTTTGGCCTCTATCTGCCTAGAGCTTCAGTGAAATTCCCATTATTTTCACTTCCTGGAGAATAACTAAATGAGATACAGTATGCACACAACCTGTCAGCAACACAGTTTATGTTTTGTTCACCCACAGCTGTTTCAAGTGCCCTTCCAGGCTACTGCCCACAGCGGGACACTTTGTCTAGACATGATGTGAAGCTAAAGCTGTTAGTCAGAATCTATTAATATACGATATGCAAAGCATTCCTGGAGAGAAACTTCAGCGGTGAAATGTCAGATATGGCCAAGGGAAGCTCCCTTTTGTTGTCTTCTCTGATGGGAGAGGAGAAGTTCTGCTGGGTGAGGCAAGGTCTGGGAGCAGCGACACGAGCAGGCTGACCCAGCAGGGCTGCAGGGTTGAGCCAAGCCCGTGTCAGCCCCTCAGCTGGGAGACACAACAATTACAGCAACACCTCCAGTCAGAAAATCGACAGAACCATTTAATGTATGTGAGAGTGACAGTGAGTCATCTCTGATCATTGTGTTCAGCAGCCTGGAGATCCACAGGCAGTCAGGACAGCCTCCATCCCACATCTGCATGACAGCTCAGGACAAGGAGAGCAGCTCAAAGTCACTGCTGGCTGCCTCCCGGAGAGGGCTTCTCACAGCCTGGTCGCAGAGCTCTGAGGCAGGTAGGAGCATTCTGGGGCTGGGATGGCACACCTGGGACCTACAGCTTCTCCCTGGTGTGGAGGCAAGCAGGTGCATGCAATAGCGAGCACAGAGGTGTTTGTCAGTTGTGGATCTGTTGTGAAGTGATTGGATAAAGGCAGACTAAAATGCAAATAAAATTTTGAAAAATGCTCTCTTAGAATTTCAGTTTAGGAGCAGAGTACATGGGAGGAATGGAGTTACAGATAAGTAAATGTAAAGGTACGAGGAAGGGTGGGTTTGTTTGCAACCTGCAAAGACTTCATTCCCTAACTGAATTCTTTGAGAAGCCATTAAAAATTAATTTCAAGTTTTCCTGCAGTCACTTAAGGTGCAAGTGGGGTTGTGGGGGCTAATATTAAAGGTACTGTGAGTGCTTATGTGGTGTGCAGGGCAAGGAGCAATGTAAGGACTCTGGTCACTGGTGATTGGGAATGGTGCAAATGGTGCTGAGAACACAGTTTGTACACTGGAGCTGTCCACGGCAGTGCAGGGCTCAGGGATGAGGGTTTAAGGGCCCTGTGTACTCCAGCACTTGCCTTGGCAGTTGTTTGGGCCAAATACTGAGCTGCTGCAAATGGATCTGAAGCTTTTCTTGATGTTTTGTTTGTTTAACCGGAGCAAGCGTGAATCCATGCGTTTCAGACATTTACAGCAGCAGCATCCTTCCCATGTTTAAAAGTTTTTCCATCAACTTTCAGAATTAATGTGTTAATTTCCTTGGAGGTATGTAAAGTCCCTATAGGCGTAAATTCAGTAATGACACAAAATAGGGACTTGTCTCTACTGTGGATGATTTCAAAGCAGTAAAAAGTGAGTGTGGTACCCCAGGGGCAGCTCCCCAGCTACAGTATGCAGCATGCAATGTCTTTAGTTTGAACAGAGTGGCTTTTTCTTGTACTAAGATAAAGGCCACTTATTGCCTCCTAAAAACCAGAAGCTAATTTATAGCTCAGTGTTGAAACAATGTCTTTTTTCTAAGACACACATCTTTGCTAACTTGGATAGGTTGTTGTAAGCTGGAGGAGGGCAGCATTCACTTCATGCACTGGAATGTGAAATGTGATGATTTTTTTTCTTAGAGCTCTGCTGTGCTTGCTGCCTTGGGTTGTTTTTTATATCATTTACGGTGCTGAACATCAATGCGAGCATATTATGCAATGTAGTATAAAAATACACAAAGGCAATAAGCTCCACTGTTATTTCTGCTCTATCAGAACAACCTTATTTGATCATTTTGCCCTTTGATTTCTGGAGAAGTTAATTCCAGATAGTGTATTGCATCTGGAGTGTTGGCATGCCTGTTTGTGTAGCAGTAGGAGCTCCTGGTGCAGAGCTCCAGGTGTCTCCCATACCTGGCAGGGGATGGTAGCTGTGTAGCTCAGAGGGTGGCAGCCACCCAGGCATGGAGATCACCTTGCAGACATCTGAATTTCATGCCAGGTTGTGTGGAAATGTGTGCTGGTTTGTAAAAGATCTACATTTCCTTTCTGTACTGTGGCCCCGTCTCTGTGTCCTTCCCGTTGGTGACAACGTGTCAGTCAGGAGTGACACTCTGGCCTTGGCTCCCTGTGTGAGCAGCCCGGTGATCTGCTGGGCCAGAGTCACCCAGATGAGTTAGTTATGGTTTGACTTAGCACAGTTATGGGTTTTAACTCCTTTTGGCAGACACAGAGCATTGAGATCCCCCTCGGACCAGGCTGCGGAGTGCCAGCACCGTGGAGTTCAGGTGTGAGCACAGACACCTCCCTGCACACAGACATCTCTGTGAGGTGCTCTGAGCTGCACTGTGGCACCTCCTGGGCACCTTGGGCACCCTGGGGGACCTTGGGGCACCTTGGTCACCCTGAGCACCCTGGTCACCCTGGGCACCCTGGGCACCCTGTTCATTCTGGTCATTCTTGGCACTCTGATCACTCTGGTCACCCTGGGCACCCTGGGCACCTCGGTCATCCTTGTCACCCTGGGTATCTTGGTCATCACCCTGGTCACTCTGGGCATCCTGGTCATCCTGGTCACTCTCTCTCCCTGCCCAGGCACCCCAGAGTGACCCCAGCATGGTGGTGGGCAGAGGTGGCCAGAGCAGTGGGGCACAGGAGCTCCTCCAGGCACAGCCTGGCTCAGTAGCCCTGGCAGGGTGTGTGGCTGGGGTTCTGCAGAGCCCAGAAGGTCCTGCTCACCCTCTGCCCATGCATGGGGCAGGAGGGCTGCCAGGACATCCTCCTGCAGGCTCCCCTGGGACAGGAGGGTGCTGGTGGGTCCAGCTGGCTGGGGTGAGGTTTTCCCCAGTTCCTGCTGCCAGCTGCTGTCTGTTGAGGCTGATACCTGGGCAGGGAAACCCTCCCTGCTCCATGGTCAGCTGCACATTGGGTACTCACAGCCAGGGAGCAAACCCTGCCCTGCTGCTGCCTGCCCCTCTCGCCTTGCCTTCAGCTGACCTAGCAGCTGTCTCAAGGAACTGAAAGCTACCTCTTGAACTAAAATAGTAATATCATTGAAGGCCATACTGTGTGAACATTACTGTAATTCTGGTGCAGTTAGGTTGGTGGCACAGAGCTGATGTGCTGGGCAGAACGTGGGACTACATGGCAGCCTACAAAAGGAAGTTGCAGGGAAGCTGAGAAGGATCTCAATATACAGAGCATGTGCTTGCACTCTACAAGTGATCATTAACGTGGACAGTAACAGGAAAACAGGCAGTTCAGTCTTCTGGTAATTTGTCCTGTTGCTGATTAAACGGATGAACAGTGAAAAGCTAAACCCTTCTCTGTATTTACACTGTGTTGTAGCTACACTGAGTAACAGTGATAGCATAATTGCATATGGGTTTGTGCAATGTCTGAAAGGCTTTAGGTAAGTGTAGAAAGGGGAAAAACATCTTCAAGCACAGTTTCTAAAACTGTGTCAAGTGCAGGCTTCTGAAGTGCAGTCCTTTTATTTCAGGAAAGAGGGGAATGGGTGTTGTGGATGTCGTTCCTCAGTTGATGGCTGTTCAGTTTAATAACAGTGCACGGGCCAGATGGGGGGAAAAGAGCTGGCTAATTGTCAGATTGTTGGAGGTGGATTATTCAGCCACAACGTTGGCAGCTGGGCTGGGGAAAGCTGCTCCAGCAGTGGGTAACACACTAAGCAGAAGTGACAGGGCAGGCAGAGGCTCTCCTGGCTGTGGGAATGACTCCACTGAACATACAGCTCTGTAGTAGCTTTCAAGATGGTGTTACTTGCTTGGCCAATTTTTGGGGTGTGCATCAAGGGATTTGTGCAAAATCACCTGTGGTGGGAAGTCAGCTTAACTAAAGCCTAGTCTAAGAAAACAGTCTGAGAAAATATCACAGCCTTTAGTTTGAAAGATTTAAAATT
Organism: Aegithalos caudatus; assembly: GCA_013389925.1. Classification (NCBI taxonomy): domain Eukaryota; kingdom Metazoa; phylum Chordata; class Aves; order Passeriformes; family Aegithalidae; genus Aegithalos; species Aegithalos caudatus. The sequence continues at coordinate 46,422 of WEIU01020408.1, read as the reverse complement.
GAAATTTTTTGTGTACATGTGGGTTTGTATATCAGGAACAAATCTGCATAAACCTAATCTTGAACCTGTTAAAAATAACTTCCAACCTTAAAATGAAGAGTGATGTTAGCTTAATTTTTTTTTGGTTTGTTTGTTTGTGGTTTTTGTTTTGTTTTGTTTTTGTTTGTTTGTTAGTTTTGTTTTGTTTTCTGAAAGCACTTCTCTGCTGTTCAGCCTCTGTGTGTGTAGCTCTGGTCAGAGTTCTTTGCCCCTTTGGGTGGGGTGCTGAAGCAGAGCAGGGTCCAGGGTTCTGCTGCTCCCCAGGATTATGAGGAGCACTCTCTGTACTTCTGCATGGCACACCCAGCATTTTGGATTCTGCTCATGAGTTTTCTGTGCTTCGCTTTGAAAAATTTCCTCTGAGGCCATTTCTCTGAACAGCTCTTTCTGTAATGAGTTTGAATTTTAAAACACTCAGTGTCTTGCATCCTTTCTTTTGTTAATCCTCAATAAATGGGGCAAATAATTGGGAGATGTCACCTGTCCTTTTGTGAATAGTGCTTCTGTTCTTGTCTGCTTATTCCAAGAGAAATACCCAAGAGCTGCAAATTCCAGTGACAATCTGAGCAGACTTCCAGCCTGGTGTTCATCTCCTGCTCCCCAGAGGCATGGCTCATCCTTCCTGATTTCCAGGAGGGATGCAGTCCATTCTTTGATGATTCTATTGCCATTTTCAGTCTACTTTTCCTTGTTTTGCTATTCCTAGAGGATCCTGATCTTTTTCAGCTCTTTCTTTGTGTTTTTTTTGTTTTTGTTTTTGTTTTTGTTTTTGTTTTTGTTTTTGTTTTTGTTTTTGTTTTTGTTTTTGTTTTTGTTTTTGTTTTTGTTTTTTTTCTTCCAACACTAGGGAAGTTTGTCTCTTTTTGCAGCCTAGCTGTTGACAATAATGCTCCATAAATACGAAGAAAAAAGGTATTCCCACCTCCCTCTGCTTCTCTTATAATTTGAAACTATTCTCCCAGCTCCAGAAAGGGCTACATTAATGATTTAATTCTCATTAAAGTTATGATACACAATTCTAATATTTCATAAGCAGCAAATTATAGCTGTCCAAAGCTCTCAAAAACAGCTAGCTTCCCACTCATCCTGGACCTTTCTAGCAGGTCTTATGGCACCTTCTCCTCTGCATGCCTGATTTTCACCACACTTCAAGGATATTCTCTTAGAAACATTGACATTCCTTGCTTTTTCACCCAAACTTTGTCAATGAAGAATGTAAGCTCGCTGTGACACAAATTGTCAGAATGGTGTTTAAATTGAGCTGGTCACGGTGGATTTTATGGTAGATGGGGGCAAGTGAGGCTGGTATTTCCATCTGGAGTTGCTGTCCCTCTCCTCCTGTGTTCTGTGATGCTCCTCTCCTGTGTTGTTGGAGCAGAAAGAGGAATGTCAGCTCCAGCAGCTGGTGTGGCAGCCACAGCTTGATCCCAGGAGCCAAACCCTTGGTGGCCATGCAATTTGGATGGTTCATCTTCTGCAGCTGGCCAAGCAGGTCCTGCTGTCCAGTGTCCTCCCTTGAGCCATGCAGTGTCCCCAGTTCCTCCCTGGTGTGCTCCCAGTGTTCCCAGTGCTCCCAGTGCCTGTTGCTTCCCATACACGCACTCCACAATAACAAGAGCACCCTGTGAATTACTGTCTTGTCTGCTGTGCTGCATGCACCAACCCACCTGTTTGGAAAGCAGCCAGCTTGCATTTATTTTAGCAGATGGGAAAAGCAGGAAAGTGCTCGGAACAGGCAGAGAAGAAATATTCGTTCATTCATTTGTTCATTCAGGGGCAGGTGCAGCAAAGCAGTGAGCTGCAGAGTTCAGGTAAGAGTGGGCACCTCTGGCATGGCAAACCCACAGCTCCTGAGGGCTGGGAAGGGACAGGTGATGGGTCTGCACAACGGGGAGTATATTGGGGCTGCTCCTGGTGAGCAGGAGCGTGGGGCTGTTGGTCACAGCTCAGAGGCAGAGGCTGACAGTCCTGCCTGCAAACTGCAGTTCTCCCAGCCCAGGCTCCAGCAATCACAGAGCTGTTCAGGGAGGAACAGACTCAGAGATCATCCAGCCCAACCATTTCCCCAGCACTGTTCCCCACTAGAGTGTGTCCCCAGGTGTGCCACATCTACACTTTACACCTTTTAAATCCCTCCAGGGGCTGTGATTCCCCTTGTCACTGGGCAGCCGATCTCACTGCCCAGCAGCCCTGCTGTTGAAGCAATGTTTCCTAATTCCAAACCTCCACTGAAGCAGCATTCTGCTGGTGACACCAGCCTTGGGACAAGGTACTGATGTGCTGGCTATTCCTGGTTTTTCCCTTATTATTCCCTGCAGCTGCAGGGGTAGAGCAGAACAGTCCTTAGCCCCTGATCCTTTAACCGAGGCACCGATCTCCCTTGCTTGCCCTTGGACTTCTTGCTGCAACTTCATTGCTGCCCACTTGCACAGTCAGTAATCCTCAATAAATACCAGTCTGAGGCTGCACAGGGTGGGAGGCTTTCTCTGGCCATCAGGAACTCAAGCCAAGGCAGCAGATGTCCTGAGAAGGGGGTCCAGTTTGGCCCCTCAGTTCCCATCCTTGCGGGATGAGGTTGTGGTTCCAGCTGCATCCCTGGATGGCCAGGGCAGAGCTCATCCAGGGCTGTCTGCTGGCACATGGCTGCCTGGAATGGCTGGGAGATAAGGCTCCCTGCAGAAATCCTGGTGCCATTTCCACAGGGGAGAGAGGAGATGCATTCTTAGCAGCATTTATCAACAATTTTTTTGATGTCGTATGTCTTTGTCTTTATTATCCACAAGGATCTAAATGCAGCCTTATCTGGGCTAGTCTTTTCAGAGGATAACAGCCTATTACTGCTAGCAGTTAATCCAATTACTCTTTTAGGTCAAGGGGAGTGTTCTGTGCTAATATTTTTGGAAGATGTGAAAACAGTTATTCTGTGTGTTGACCTAAAGAGAGCATGTTTCAGAATTTTTCAGCAGATTAAAAAGTTAGAAAATTTCTACATATGTTGGAGGAAACATGGTTGAAGGAGCTGTCAGCTTTCAATTTTGATCATAAGGATGTCACTTATTTAAAATATAAAGGTATTTCACAATGGAAAGCAGTTTAAAATCAGAAAATAAATCACTATCTAAAATCATCAGAGAAATTCTTTGATGTGGGAATGAAGGTGGAGCTGTGCAAACCTTAAGAATTAATGCAGCATGAAATGTTTTGCCTGAAGTGGGTTTCAGCCATTTAATTTTGGCTCAGTTGGCTCTCCCATCAGGATTCTGTGGAGTGTCTGACTGTGCAGTAGCTGTGGGTGATCCATGCAAGGCAGGGAGAGGCTCTGGCCTGGAGAGGAGCAGCCCTGCAGGGCAGGGGGATGTTGGGGTGCAGGCTCTGGAGGTTCTGGAGGTGTTTGTGACTCTCTGCCTTGCACAGCAGTCACAGCAGGAGCTGGGACCTTGCCTTTGCCACAGGAGGCATTCCTTAGACATCCGTGGTGAATTTTAAATATTCCTGTGTTATTTGTCCATAAATGGGAGGTTGCCCTCCCTTTCCCACCAGACACAGAAGATCACTCACAGGCCATATATTGTTGAATCCCTAAAGCCTCAAGTTGTAATTGACTGCAGTCTAATTGAGATCAGCAGCTTGGGAGCTCATTAGTTCAAGGGGTTTGCTTCCCTGAGTGTCTGAGTTCTTGGAGACAGTTATGCCCATCTCAAAATTATGTCCTATTCATGCATGCCATAAAACTGTCCTTTAATATCAGTTCAGAAATAAGCACAGGAAATAGTTTCCACAGAGCAAATTTATAGAATTGGTCTGAGAACAAAAGAGCAGGCGCTGCTTCCCTGTGAGAGTGAAGGAGCTGGGCTGTCCCTGGCAGCCTCTCACTGTTACAGACCCCATCCAACAGCAGCTTCCAGATGTAATGGCAGCCCATTTTGAGCCTACTTTTAATTCTGAAAAACAATATAAAGAAAGTTATGTCTTTCAGAAGGTATTTTTGCTGCTTTGTTTCTTTTGGTTTGAAATCAGCTGGTGTGGTGCCTGGCTTTGGTGGTGTTTAGGGGAGGAAGGAGTGATGCAAAATGAGGGACTCCAGAAATGGCTTGCTGTGAATAAAAATTAGAGAATTGGCTGCTTGTGCTTCCTGTAATATCTGTCTTTATTGTGAAAACTGCAAGTCAGAGTCAACTAGACTTCAAAGTTGGGAGCACACAGCTGCAAGCTGAAAATAAGATTTCTGGGTGATGCAGAAGCACCAGGGCTGTTTGGTAAGAATAGTTCATCAAGATTTTGGCAAAGCTTAATAGTGAAATGGTTTGGATAGGCTGTGTTGTCATTAAGAGGTTCTGAGTGTTTTACAACCCCAGAATAGATTTTTTTCAATTAGCTTGTAAGTATTGTTCTGCTCTGAGCTTATTTATGTTGTGCAGGTGGTTAACAAAAAATTCACACCTTCAGCTGGGAGAAATTAGGAGGTAAACAAGTAGTGATGAAAAGAAGCAAAGAGAATTTTTATTGCATATATACCTGAGAGATTTTCATCAGCTGCCTCAAGTTGGAAAATGTTATTACAGCAAAATACTTCACTTTCCTACCCTTCCCTGTCCTACAGGCAGTCACTTGAAGCAAGTTATTTTAGAGAGGGTTTTTTTTTAGACTTGTTCCCGTAAGGAGCTGAAAGCAACTTGATAGCCTAATGTTTTCCCTAAAAGGAAAAAATATATAAATTCCTGCTTAACTCTAAACAGCCCCAGGGCCTGGGTAACCTTATTTGTGGCCTTTATTTCCTTTGGGAAATAAAGGTTGAGGTGAGGGAGGCAGAGGATGAAGGAGATGATCAGTGAGCATCACTGTTCTGTGTCACGGGGGTGACAGTGGGGAGGTGACAGTGGGGAGGTGACAGTGACCGTGGGGAGGCATTGGCTGCTGCTCTCAGTGTTCCAGAAAGTCATACTGGGGAAATGGTTTTTTTTTCCTCCCTTGTGCCGAAGGGAAGGGGTTCCCTTCACTTGGTGGGTGCAGGATTTAAGAGGAGCTCTGATGCTCTCTGTGGCTTGAAGACCTCGTGTGTAGAGACATGACTCCAGTCCTTCCAAAATGCCAGAAAAACTAATTTATTGCAAGTGTAAACATCCTGGGGCTTGCAGCATGTAAAACTAACCAGACTCTGCAAAGTTAGGGAACTGAGAAAAATTCATGTTTCAGGTAATGACCTGTAAAGTTCATTCAAGGAGTGAATGGATCCATGGAAGTATAATTTTTTGTGTTAAATTGTGTCATACATACAAGAACAATAGTCCAACAGGAACAAGAGGATTTGTTTTGCCTGGATTTTATTTACCCTATGGCTGCTACAGCCTGTAGCTAGCAGAGCTGAAGCCTCCCTATGTAAAACCAGGAGGAAAGATATTTCCTTACAGCTTTATTAAACTCTGAATTACATCAAAGATTATTCAGTTGGAACCCGAGCCAAGGCCTATGGACAGGGTTGATGTTATGGTTTCTGGCAATTCTGGATGGGACTGAAATGCACTTGGACATAAAAGAAAGACACAAACCAGCAGACTGTTTAGCTGGTGTGTTTATATAAAGTAAACATGTTTGAATTTATCTTGAAAAACATCCTGGTGCCGGCAGCCATCCTAAAGATCACTTTCTCTCAGTAAAGCTTACAGGAAGAAGAAATTTTTTTTCCTACTGTCTTGTTGATGGCAAGTTTTTATTAATGTAATTATTATTATTTTATTTGAGCTAAAGAATGTGCTACGGGGTGATATTTAACAAGCTGAATGCTTTGATTAGGAAACATAATAGTTACTGCAGCTATTTTATATTTACTGCTAAGCAAATTCTTCTCATATACACAGTTGCTGTGTGTTTGGTCTCCATCAAATTGTGAGGGGAAGAAAAAAAAAATTCCTTTTTTTAGAGCTATGTAGTATTCATTTACCACTCTCATCTGAGAATATACAAGTTCTTTAGCAATATATTAATGACCAGTGTCCATGACATATGTAGTCTTATCCCTGTTTTATTCTTGGGAAGATGGGAATGTAGAGCACCAATGTGTTCTGCCCATGAGGATGGGGAGTGCATTAGGATGAAAGGGAAAAAAAAAAGAGATTACTGCTGGAATACAAAGCAGAGACAGAGCTGAATGTTGGAGGCTGGTGGGATGGTCCCACATGTGCCCTCAGGAAGGTGCCAAGGAAATGCCTGTTGGATTATCCCTTTTCTGACCCAGAGATGGGGCAACCGAGAGGCGTTTTAAAAACTTTTGTTCCAATTTCCGTCTCGTGTGAAGGGTGAGACAGTGCAGATGTTACAATTCACACCATCACAATCAGAAGCCAAACTATTTCCTAATTACATTACAAGTGTTTCTTGGCCCATCACCTTTTGCCACAGTGCTGCTAATGTTTCTAAACCAATCATCCATTAAAATATCCTACATGGGTCCTAGTACAATGCACCTTTCACAGTTCTGTTTCTCCAGAGTATCTGGTGTGTTTGCAGGGCCATCATCTGAAGCTTGTTTCCAGTTCCATTTCTCTCCCAACCACATCTGTCCCATTCCCTGGCCTTTCTCAGTCACACACCTTATCTCAGTTTGCAGAGATGCACAAGGCAGTGTGAGCCTTCTGCCAGCCTTGGGGAATTCCCTACAAACCCATTTCCCAGAAATGTACCCCAGTGAGATCCCCTCTGCCTGCAGATGAGTTCAGCCCCCGTGCTGGGCTGGGTGCCTGCACCTCTGGGTGCTGCTGCTCCTGCCCAGCTGAGCCCATGGAAAGCTCTGCGTGTGTTAGCATGGAAACACACAGTCACAGAGTGGTTATATGGAGGTGCTTTTAGTGAAGAGCCTGGGGAATCGGGTACAGACCCAAATCTGACTCCGATACTGGATTTGAGATGAACATGTTTTATACTCTTTCTGTTACATAATTATATATTAGTTATTATTATAATATATTTATTATATATCNAAACCCATATTGTTCTATTGTATACATTGATTTCATCCAACCATGAATTCACCAGACCCCAAAACATCCCTTCTCATGATTCTTGATGTGATTATATAGTTTCTCATGATTCTTATTACAATCAAACAATAATTATATTCAATTATCAACAATCATTACATTTAACAATCATATAATTTATCATATGATGATTATGGAGGTGCAGTTGCACATGATCTACTAAAACAAAGCTAAACAAGGCCTAGTTCCCTTTCCCAGGCCTTCCCAGGCCCAACCTTTCTTTCTACCCCCCTGAATCTATTCCCATGGTTTTAGAATCATTTTATCCCTATAGGTAAAATAAACATTTTACCTAAAGGTAAAATTTAACCCTATACTGTCAGATGTGTGCCCTGCACAGGGGCTGTAAGCAGATCCCACTCTGAAGCAGGGCCTGCACTGGGAACAGCTGAGGGCACACCCTGTCCTCTGCTGCACATGGCACAGTTAAACTGCTTTGTATTTATGGTCATCCCCTGAAATTTACCTTTTCTCTCCTACTCTGGTGTACTTGTGATTGTTTTATAACTGTGGGTTTTATCCCATTGGCCAAGCCTGGTGATATTTCTCCCTGCTCCAAAGTGCATCCTCACAGTTGCTGTATAATGATCCTTTCATGGTCGTGCACTGATGATCTTCAGTTGTCAGAGATGGCTGCCACCATGTTTTTAAAGCTTTTTACATTAGATTAGTGTAGTTGGGACTTGCTGTGGGTGCTTCTTGGTGCCCACTCTGGAGGTCCTGCAGCTGTGATTTCAGAGGCTCCAGGAGGATGTCTGGCTGTCACCAGCAGGGAAAGGGACACAGCAGGCTCAGGGGGTGTAACTGCTTTAGTAATAAATTCTCAGCCTGACTTGAGGCCATTCATCATGGCAAAAAAAGGGTTTAGCTGTTCCTCCAGAGCACTGAGCCCAGTTCAGTTATCCACGCATCATTCCAGCATTAGGAGTGTGTTGGTGCTGTGGTTCTTGGGGTTTGCTGCAGGTGTCAGGACTGTGCTGGCCCCAGAACCAGCCCTCATTGTCACCTGCTGTCCTCCAGTGCTTCTGCTGACTTTGGGACCTTTGTCACTTACCAAAGGTGTG
>WEIU01020408.1:0-38248 GCA_013389925.1 Aegithalos caudatus | reverse complement strand
AATAAATCTGCAGGTCCTGTTGGGGTGTATTCACATTTAAATAAATCTGCAGGTCCTGTTGGGTTGTATCCATATTTAAATAAATCTGCAGGTCCTGTTGGGGTGTATTCACATTTCAATAAATCTGCAGGTCCTGTTGGGGTGTATTCACATTTAAATAAATCTGCAGGTCCTGTTGGGTTGTATTCACATTTAAATAAATCTGCAGGTCCTGTTGGGTTGTATCCATATATAAATAAATCTGCAGGTCCTGTTGGGGTGTATTCACATTTAGATAAATCTGCATGGGGTGTGTCAGTGGTGGTGAAGGACTTTTTGCCTTTTCCACCTCAGCTTGCCTGAGATGGCACTGGGGCCTACATAAAGATGCCAGGCAATACTTGACAATTGGGGTCTGTCCTTGCAGTTGGTTTGCAGATGCTGCATGCTCTGAGCTTACATAAAGCAGTAAATTTTTGAGGCCTGAGCCTTCAGGACCCATTGGTCCTTGGCTTACCTTGGGTGTTGACTCCTGATAGTTACTGCCAGCAGCTGCCCCTTGGTCTTGGGGTTCTCAGCGTGCTCCCTGAGCTCATCCTACCCTTCTGCAAGCCAGAATAAAACTGGAATTGTTCAGGGTGGGATAAATGGCAGCCCAGACCTCGTGCTCCATTGACCTGCTGCTCTTTTTTAGCCCCTTGTGCTTTCCTACTTGTTCATGCATCCCTTTTACTGGCACTTTATATAGATTATTACTGTGGATTACTGATGTATTCCACACTAATACTAATTACTGCTGGGTGTTGTCTCCTGAAGCAACAACACCCAAGGTGCAAAGTTTCTCTGGTGGACTGGTGAGATCTTGAGAGAAGGTGGCTGCCCACTGTGAACAGAAGGACTGCCAAGGTGAATTTATCACCCAGATGTCACTGCTACCAGAGAAAAAACACCCAGTGAATGAGAATGCAGGGGGGTAATACTTGTTTGAGGTGGTCTGTGCTTAAATCTGACAGGTTTTTAAGATGTCCATGTGTTGGCAGATATTTAGGAAGCAGTTAAATTGTTAGAATTAATGGGCAACTGTTTGAGATCCAAATAAACTTACTTAGTGCTATGCTAGTGCATGTTTTAGACTAGCCTGTCAGTAGTTATTTTTCTCATTACTGAAATTCTTGGATTCTTTTTTTTTTTTTTTTTTTTAATTTTTTGGGTTTTTGTTTTTTTTTTTTTTATTTTGTTTTGTGTATTCCAGTTTTGTNAGTTAGGGAATCCAAGTTTGGTTTTGGGTATAGTTTTATATCTCTGTGTTATGCTATAAATAACAATTGGTGGTTTGAGGCTGTCTTGTGAAAAAACAGCTAATTTTTGTTCATGTGAGATGATCTGTGCCTAAAGCTATGAGCTGAGGAATCTCACTATCTCTGTTATTAAGGCTCCATTTTTTAGATAGTGGAAAAGTGTTTAAATTCTTTCTGGTAATGTAGTACTTTGGGGTAGCTAGAACTNCCACATAGAGTTAGGGAATCCAAGTTTGGTTTTGGGTATAGTTTTATATCTCTGTGTTATGCTATAAATAACAATTGGTGGTTTGAGGCTGTCTTGTGAAAAAACAGCTAATTTTTGTTCATGTGAGATGATCTGTGCCTAAAGCTATGAGCTGAGGAATCTCACTATCTCTGTTATTAAGGCTCCATTTTTTAGATAGTGGAAAAGTGTTTAAATTCTTTCTGGTAATGTAGTACTTTGGGGTAGCTAGAACTTTCTTTATGCTATATATTTTATCATTTTGCCATTTAATAGTCTGACCCCATTCAGAAACATTTCAGACTGCATATACTTTATGTTATTAATAGCGATATTGATTTATAAGATCAGCTTTAAAAATTACTTGCTGTTTTACAAGAAAACCATCAGAAGGATTAATGTGCTTTCTCTTTATACATCTACTCTTCTATCTGTTGAAAATGATGATGGAATCCAATGTCACTGGATTATCCTTGCTCTGAGGAATGGGGGGAAATTCTGCCTCCTGATAAAGGCACATCCTCCGTGTTTTGGGGAGCAGATACCTGGTGTGGCCCTGCCTGCAGCTGTGGAGTGATTGCTCTCTGCTGTCACTGCAGACATTGCCTATGGCCAGGCCATAAGAGCATGTTTGGTTTGCTTTTCTCCTAATCTGCATGCAGAATAGATGGAGGTGCTAGGGGAGAATAAAGCAAATACAGGAGGGAACTGTTGCTTTTCAGAGCGGGGTGTTACTCTACTGCTTATCAAAGCTGCATGAAATGGGGTGAAGTGTTGAGGTTTATGAGAAGCATTGTGTTTAAAGTAATTTTTATTCCCCACCCTTCTATCACCATGACTAAAATATGTTGCACTTTAAAGTTTATTTTCCTTCCTATGAACCTTTCTTCCTTCCCCTCCTGTCTCTCCCCCTCCCTGACGTTATGTAGTTGATTTGATTCTCGGGATTGCTTTCCTCGAGCTCTAACCTGAGTTCATTTTGTTATGTGGTGACCACAGTTATGGATGACGCTCCCCCTGGCACACAGGAGTACATTATGTTACGGCAAGATTCCATCCAATCTGCGGAATTAAAGAAAAAAGAGTCCCCTTTTCGTGCTAAGTGTCACGAAATCTTCTGCTGCCCACTGAAGCAAGTGCACCTCAAAGAGAACACAGAGCCGGAAGGTTTGTGGCACTATGGGTCCATGTTCTGTTTGTTTCATTCCTTTCTCCATGTATGTCCCCGGGTGTGCTGTGTGTCCCCAGCCTGTGTGGGTGCGGGCGCGATGCACTCGTGTCCCTTTGCTTGCCTGTCAGTGCCTGGTGCTCCCACAGGGNAGAAGAAAAAAAAAAAAAAAAAATGAGTAGATTGTTTTCCTTTTCAGATAAAGCAAAGGTATGGTCTCTCCTCATGCTGTGTTTTACTGATATGAAATTGCCAATGAGGTATATCTTGTTCGTCTAGTGTACATAAGATTAAGCTATTTTAAATTATATATAAATTATATATATTTAATACTTTCTCCTATTGTTCCTTATGTGTTTTGCATTACTGCTTCATATTCCACATGGTAAGCCTTCTACTTTTTGCATAATCTCCAGTATCTGCCAAGACAAATAATGCTGCTGCTGGTAGAAGTGTTTTAAGATTAAATATTCAGGGCTGGATTTTGCCACAATGGAGTCTGCAGGAATGGCAGAGCGAGCAGGTTGGAGCAGGTTGTATTTATTACAAATCACTTGCATTATTCTCTCCATAATGATGGGCATCAGTTGCTGAGCTGTCACTATTAGCCCAAAGTATTTCAGTCAATCGCTTTCTTCTGTTACATTCCCCAGATTTTGCATGAATGTTCTTTGCACCACCTCTGGGAGATTTGTGTCTTTTAAAATAAAAGTATTTTGTTAAAATAGCATTTATCATCTCACCAGCAATATTAACTCTGATGCACATGCTGGTTTAGGGCCTGGGGAGAGGTTTCTTGTTTCAGTGCTGATGTGACTGAATGTTAAAATCAGGGTTTGAAGGAAGTCCAGTTGTCCTCTCAGCTCTGGGGCTGACTTGGTACAAGCTGTGATTTCATGACTCAGTAAACATGAAGGACAGGTGAATCCTGCAGCACCCTTCTGCCTTAGCAGACATCATGGATTTCTTGTCGTCTGTCAGGGTTTGTGTTGTTCCTGAGTGAATTCCGAGCCCAGAACTGTTCCTGTCAAGCTCCTCTGGGAAGATGAAGGCAGCTGAGCTCCTACAGGTGCTCAGCACCTGGAGCCTGGGGAGCAGGAAGATTCCATGGCCATGAGGATATGGAAGGTGGGCCCACACCTGATTGACAATCCGTGCTGTGAACTCTCCAGGTCCTGGCATGAAACTCCAGCAGGAGCCTGTGGTTGTTTCAGTGGAACCTACACTGGGAACTGGATTCCTGCAGAAGATGAGCTCTTATCTGGGCTGATAATTTCAGTGAATAAATCACCAGCTGACACCCCAGGGGCCTGTCCAAGAGGAGCAAGGAATCAGAGCAATGCTGGGCCTTTTCTCTCCGGAGTCTCCGGGGGACATGGCTGGGGAATTTGGGATCTGCTGGGAAAGGCAGCTCAGAGGGAAGGGCTGGGAGCATCAGGGGGGCTGTGGGGCTGCCTGGAAGCCAGGAGTGCTGCTCTTGTGTTCTCCATAGGGCTGCAGTGTCTGTCTCCAGCAGCAGCAGCAGTTCCCTCCTCCTGGCACATGGCACTGGAATTCATTCTCAGGGAAAACGTGAGGGTCTGAGAGAAAGGCTTGTCATCTCCTGTTGCCACGCACAAGGATGAATGTCCCTTCCCTTGTTGGTGCCTCCTGCTCTCCTCCAGGAGCCTTGCACTCCTAGACAGGCACAAGAAGCCATGGCCACACTGCTTGTCCTGCTTGTCCACCCGAGGGATGGAATTCCAAGGGCTGTCATTTTGGTTGAGTTTGATTTCTGTGTGTTTCTCTGAAAGATATTGTTTCTGGCACAGGAAGGAGAATATCTGATCAGGAATCCTTTTAGCCCCTGTTGTAGCTCAGATTGCCTGGGCTGCATTTATCTTGTTGTTCATAATCTGTGAATTGCTTGTCGTTCATGGTGTTAGACCCACTGAAAGACTGATGTGTGTCATCCCCAGTGCTTTGTTGGCATGAAGCTTGAAAAATTTTGATTGTGAGGTGATCTGCACTGTGCTTTCCATGCAAACCCTGCCACAGTCTAGTGAAGTTAATTCAGTGGCTGAAACAAATCCTAGCAGAAATTCCTTCCAGTGTGAGCCCAGCAGTTAACAGCTCAGTTGTGCTGTTAGAATAAAGGAAAAGGAGTGTTTAAACTTGTTACTGTGACATAAATTACACATTTTTGAAGGTACTGGAAAGTATGACAACTAGGGAGCTGTTAGCAAAGTTCTCCAAGTAAAATCTCATAATGGAAGTTCTATGGAAAATTGCAGGCTTGGACGACTCTGCAGAGAGTATAAAAATGTACCTTTTTAATCTGCTGAATAATGGCATGGGAACACAGAGTAAAGCCTGCATGTTTCTAACTTTGCAACTCTTTTGTTCAGGTGATGGATTTCTCTGCACCTTTTAACAACTTTCATACAGGGGTAGTGCTTGGGGAGCCTCATTTATCACTCCAGGATTTGGACTCCCTAGGCATGTAGGATGACACCAGGTAAAAGATTTTCCAGGCTTTTTGTGGGGGTGTTTTGGGAATGTTCTATTTGCTGAGAGACTTAAATACCACGTCATGCTGGTGTCTGAGCCTGGTGGTCCATAATTTCTCATATCTTGGGCCTACTTCTAAGAGCAAAAGTGGGAATGAGAAAATGAGATCCATGTTTCCTAAATTAATCTTCCTCAGTGTCTTGTTCTTTTCCCCACACCTGCTTGCAGTATGTCCTTTATCACAACACACAGGTGCAGCTCAGGAGAGCAGGCCCAGGGCAGTTCCTTTGGAGCCAGCCTGGAGGACACAGAGGAGGGGGCACAGTAACTGCAGCCAGGGGTAGGAGTGGGAGGAAGGACAGCAGCAGGAAATCACAAGGATGGGAGCTCCCCAGATGTGGAAATCTGCAGCTGAGCCCCGTGGGTGATGCTGGCAGCCTGGAGTGCAGCTCAGGTGGGCTCCTGCCCTCCCTGCTGCTCTGGGCACCCTGGGGCTCTGCTAAAACCTGAACTGCTGCCCTGTTCTGCATCCTTCCAGCTTTTGTCAAAGTCATTCCTCAGCTGACAATGTCATGGGTCTCTCAGAGGCAGCAAAACAAGCAGAGCTGACATCCTTACCTGGATGCTGGTCCTGTGGGCATTGGGCATTATTTACAATTGCATCCACGCAGCAGCAAAACACAGAGTGTTTTTGTAGCTTCCCTCAAGCCAGGAATACACTGCTAACAGGAGAAGGGCCATCTGAAGTACATTTTGCAGCTATTTGTTCTCTTAAATAGTTTAAACATAAGCTGGTGCAGATATCTCTATAAAACATGGTTACATAAAAAGGAGTCAGCTCCTGGAAAACTAATTTGAGTTGCATTATTACATCCAGGGAAGGGAATAAAATGGGAGAAATGTTTTTAAAAAACACCCATTGGTTAGTCACAGTCACACAGTCAAGAGTCTTGGACATTTGCCCATAGTTCTGTTTTCATGTGGGATTTTTTTTTTTTTTTAATTTTTTTTTGGTAACATTTAGTCTCCCTCCAGGCATACATAACCTTTTTACACAGAAAAGCAGACAAGCATGGCAAAATACGTATTGGGAACGGGGAGAGGGAAATCTGGGATAGCAGCTGGTAATGAGGAAAGGCAGCTTTCCTCAACCAACAGGAAATCTGATTAGATAGAAAATGTTAAGGATGCTAATGTGAAACAAGCGGCTTTGTGGTTGCCCTTGACAATGGCTTGTTCTCTTCATCCCTAGCAGTGGAGTGAGGGGCAGAGACAGGCCTGGGGCTGAGGCAAAGGTAGGATGTATAAGGGTGTTTTAGCACATTGTGTGGAGGCTGCCTCTTCCACCAGCTCCACTTCTGTCAGCACAGAAGCGTGGAGCCTTTATGTGGTGATACAGAATGTCCCTTGGGTGCTCTGAGCATGGTGTCACCACTGATAGCACTGTTACTTGGCACTGTAATTATATGCTTTTCTTCTAGACTAAATCAGTCCTATTGGCCCTGATCACTCCTTTAATTATGTTAATGCATGTGTATTTCTGCATTTTGGAGGAGAAGAGGAAAGAAGGGGGAGGAGAGCTGTGCTTGAAATCAGAGATTTGCAAGAGGGTTTTAAACTTTACGTATTGTTCAGCACTAAAAATGACTCTGTGTTCAGTGAGCAATAATAAGGATGAGCCCCATGGAACAGGGACGATGTCCAGGAGCAGTGGGACACCCCTGAGGAGGTTCTGCACCTGTGCTGTGCTGAGCTCAGGCTGGGCCTGGCCAGGTGCTGGGGAGGCAGCCCCTGGTTCATGTGCTCTCTCACATCACCTTTTAATCATCCAGGTGATGGCCCTGTGGTACTCAAATAACCACATTTCATGAGTGTTTTTCCTTGTGTCTTCCCATTTCAGTGCAGTGGAACACAGAGACTTGGTGTCCCTTTTGCTCTTGCCATTTAACCCTTTCCTGGTGCAGCTGAGCTCTCTGTCCTGGAGCTGCTCATCCCAGGGAAGGCAGGCAGTCTGCTCTTGTCTGGAGCCCTCTGTGCCTTCCTCACTGCCCTTCCCCTCAGCAAAGCCTTCTCCTTGATTCTGCTTTTCCCTGCACCTCCAAGGCCCTCCTGTGGGGAGTGTGGAGCTCTCACCTTGCCTCGTTCCCAGGTTCTGGCACTGCCAAGAAGCACCTGAGCCTTTTCCTTTTCCTAAGCCTTTTCCAGCACAAAATGAAAGCAACTCTTAAATCCTGCCTGTCTGGGTCCATGTGGAGTTGCTGCAGCTGTGAGCCCATATCTGCAGTGAAGGATGATCTGAAGGCAGGGACAGAGACCAAAAGGCAAAGGTATGTGGCTGCCATCAGCAGAATGGCTTTTCCTCCCTTTTTGACTTGAGTGATCAGCTGATAAGCTCGTGTTTCAGGGGGCTGGGAGGCACTGGTGACACTGCACTCCTGCTTCAGAAGCTCAGCACACCCAGCAGAGCAGCTCAGTCCTGGACTGGCTGAGCCCTCCTGCCCTGATCCACCAAAGCCTTTAAGCACGAGATTAACTTTAAACACGAGAGCTCCCAGCAGAGTCACAGGGGCTGGGAGGTGTTTAATGAGCTTACCTGAACACAGGCTGGGCCTGGCTCGGGTTCAGGCTCAGACGGTGCAAATCCAGAGTAATTCCACCAAAATCCAAGATTTACTCAATATTTACTTGTCTGCAAATGAGATCAGAACCCTCTCATGTGGCTTAGTTTGATGTCTTTTCTTACTCCCTCAGCAGTTAATGTGGTCCTGATTGCCACAGTGATTCATGATTGAACATGCAAGTCATCATAGGAGTCCTGAGCAGCAGAGAAATTTAATGTTTCCCATTGTAAAGAGGGAAGAGAAGGATCATCATTATCATCATTGTTGTCATCACTTGGACATCTCATCAGGATGAGTAGCAGTAACACTGGCTACTGAATCCCCTGAGCAATAAGCACTTTATTATCTTTGGAGGGGTCTGGGGAGATCCTTCTCACTGTGTGTGCAGTCCAGGAAATGGTGTGCAGACCTTGGTCTGTTTGTCAGACTCAGGTCTAGGAATAAAGCAGCTGCAGGAGATGAAGATAAAATGTTGGTAATAAAGCTGGCTGGAAATGAGGTGGTTTATTGAAATGGGTTTTCCTGGTGGTAAAATCCAAAGGTGCAGCTGTGAATGTAATTGTTAGCCAAATCTGTAGTCTGTAGCATCATAAAAGTCTGAGTAAGTAATGGCATTAGGGGCAGTTGTAGAACTTTTATTTCAAGATAATGCTTTTTAATTCTCAAATTGGACCTGGCCTTACCCCTGAACAGGTCATGGCAACCCAAAAAGAAATGCTGTCTCTTACCTTACCTATGTACCCTTTGAGAGAAATCTTTTATCTGTGCCTTTTGCTTTTTTGTTCTAATCTCAAAGTAAATATTCACTGTGGAGACAGTATCTGGCACTTAGCATAGCTGAAGTAGGACATTTAGACCAAATGAGTCACCCTGATACTCTTCTCTCATCTCATCTTTAAAGGACTCTGAGATCTTCAAAGAGTGTTCCTTGTATGAGGGAAGGCCTTTGTCTTGCTGCTTTTCCATCCCATGACTCTCTTCAGAAGGCATCAGACTTCGTTCTTCAATCTGTCCCCATTTCAAATAAGGAGATGTAGCTCTTTATTAATAGTGAAGGTTTTTCTTTGTACCTTCCCCAGCTCCATGGGCCACCATAATTACTGCACAAACCTTTATCAGTGGTGATGTCTGTCGTGCTCAAACACAGAGTGCCTTTGTGTTGGGACCATGACAAGCCTTGCATGATGTCCTAGGTTGGGCTGAGCCTGTAAATGAGGATTTAAACTTCCCAGCTGCCCCTGGAGAGTTGTTCATTGCCCCAGGTGCCAGGTACAGGAGGACAAGGTGAGTCTGCACTGAGCAGCAGAGACCCCCTGTGCCACACCTCTGTGCTGGAATTGCTCATCTTGGGGAATTAGCTCAGATAATTGCCCCTGATTTCCTGTTCCAGGGGTAGCTCAGCCCACACCTAACTCAGGGATTTCTGCTCTTCATGCCATCAGCAGTCTTGGCCTTCAGCAGCTGCTGGCTCTGAGGGCACAAAAATAAACAGCAAAGTTCAGAGTGCAGCAGGCTCCGCCTGTCCTGGATTATCTGGAAAAGAAGAGGAGCTCAGTCTAACTTGCAGCTCAGTCTGCTCTCCCTGAGTTCCATCAGGGTTGTTCCCTCACTCTCCTTGCTCTGGATCCTGCTCTGTCAGGGCTGGGGATGCTTTCTGAACAAAGCTGAGGAATTTTCACAACAGTGCATTTTCCTTCCAGTCTGCAGTGAGCACACTGTGCAGTAATGTGCATTGCTGTTGCTTTCTGATTGCATAAGCAGTTAACTTTGTGTGATAGTACATTTGTCTCTACTTCTTGTTCTCTTCCAAATGTTCTGACCTGAAAGCTAAAGAAAATGAAGAAGCTTTACCCTGACCTCAGTGAGCACCAGGATTGCAAAAGGCCACAATTTTCATGGAACACTTACGTAAAGTTATTGAATGCTTTCTCAGTAGTATCTGAGTGTTTGGGGAAAAGTCATTGCTCAGACTGTTTCATATGCAGGTTTTTTGCCCAGTGGTAGCTATCTACAGAATTTTCCTGCTGTGTACAACTTCTTTGATCTTGCTTATATGCTTTAAAAGCTCCAGCTTTTGTAGGACAGTGCAAAATATTTGCACATCTTCTTTTAAGGAAGCCCTTGTCCTCCAGGACAGAAAGCTGTACTGCCAAGCACTGCTGCTCAGGAAGGATTAACAGGTGTTTGCTGGGTGTTGTTCCTGCTGTTTGATTCTTTCTGCCATGTGTTTGAAAACAGACAGATTGATCTTTTTTCTCTGAAAGACAGATTACAAAAATGTAAATCCCAGAGATTACAAGGCACATAAGCCTGCAGAGGTTCTGAGCTGCAGAGTGTACCCAGCACATGGATGTACTTCTCTTCAGGGACAGTGTTGAGATCCTATGAAGGAAACAAGGAGAAATCCTTTCCAGGCATCTTGGATATTCCTGATCTGGAGCTGTCTGCCACATTTTCCAAGCATGCTAAGTAATCCCTGCATGTTGATTTAGAAAGGAAAAACTTGAGAATGTGCAGAACTTACTGCACAAGGAGTCTTTAGTTACCAGCTGTCTTTCACGCTTGACATTTCCACATTACACAACAGTCCCTTCTGGAAAGGTTATTGGTGCAGCTGTCTTAGTTCTCACTATTCTACTCTATCTGGTCAAATTCAGCTCTCACAACAGAATTAAAACCTGTGGCCACTCTTCAAGTCTGTGCCAGCATCATTAAGTCAGATTTTAATTTGTTGTGTGAGGCCTGTGGCATAGAGGGGTCAGAACACCAGTGTAGGGTGGTGACTCAGGATAATGTTGCACAAATATTTGAGCATCCTGAGTGTTCTGAGCCCCACACAAGAAAAAGGAAGTGGCTAAAGATGGGTTTGCTTTAACTGCTCTGATAAAGGTTTGGGTTTCTTAACAAATATTTTCCAAATGACAGCTACATCTTTCTCCTTATCCTTGGTTTTCTTTTTTCAATAGCCTTATCTCAGGTTTTTGTGCTTGGTTCTTGTGGAAGAGGTGCACTTCATTCCCCAGCTGTGTTTCTCACAACCTCTCTGAGAAGCTTGGAGGCTCAGCTGGGCCTGGAGCCTGGTTCAGGGGTGGCACTGAGAGGGTTTTGTGGAGAGTGGGAAGCTGTCTGTACCCCAGAGGAGCAGGATTTACCCCAAAAGCTGCCTGGGACTTCACCAGCCATGGAGGATGTGTCATCCACTGAACTTCCCAGGGCTCCAGTGGCAGCTGTGTGCTGCTGGCCTCAGGAAGAAGGGTGTTAGCAGTGCTGTTCTCTGCCTGTCCCCGTGGGCATCACTGCTCTGGGGGCATTCCCAGCTTCCCTGCAGTGCTGCAGGACAGGGGTGGCTGCAGGAGAGGAGCCTGCCAGGCCAGTGCTGACTGCTCCATCGTTGGAGAAAGACTTCAACAGCACAAACCACCCTTGTGGTGACTGCCAGTCTGTCCTCTGGATGTGCCTTTCCTCTCAGCAGTCACAGGACTTTTCATTTCTGCAACAGGTGACACCAAATCAGCACTCAATTGCATGAGTTGTTAAAAAAGCAGAGTGAATTTCAGTTGTGCACCTTCACATAATTGGTGCCTGCTCCTGTTTCTCTTCCTCTAGAGCCAGTAATTAAAGACCAAATTTTGCTTTCTAGTTGCTCTTATCTTTGGTAAGTATAATCATTCCTTCATTTCAGACAAGTGGCAAAACTGACCTCAAATATTGCCAGTGTTTCTCAGGTGTTGTTAGTAGAAAATGTTTAAGCATCACATAAGATCTTCCCTTCTAATGGTGAGCTGCCAGCATTAATCCAGTGCAGTTCATGGGGTTGGCCTTTTTATGATAAATTTAGATTAAATATACTGTAAAAGCAGTAGTCAGCAACAATTTGGATGGGACTTGAGCTGCCAAATGCAAGTAAGTGGTTTCTTTAATCACTTGGATATTAAATTAGATAAATGTAAAAATAGTGAGATATTTTGCTGGTCTTGGTACTATTAACAAAAGAGCATGTTTAGGAAATTACTGTTTTAACTGAAAAGAGCTTGCTGTGGTGCATTTCATGATATGTGGAATGAAAAATACAGTCAGTGTGATGCAGTATGATCATCAGGAGGGAAGATGAGTTGAATAGAGTGACAAAAAGTGACAGGAGATTGGATATGAAGAACACCAAGAAGGAGAGGGCAGTCTGTGGGCTCTAAAGCATCATAGTACCAAGAAGGAGAGGTTGAGGTGGGAGAAGGTGGGTCTGGTGATGGGGAAGAAAGCCTGCAAGAAGAGTGGTGGAGAAGGTGGTGCTGTGGACAGGTGAGCACCCGCTTTTGGATGAGTTTGTTGGCTGCAGGTGGGATCCAAAACTGAAGCAGAGAGATCCCTGAGCTGCAGTGGTTAGAAGGACACTGTGTTAGATGGAGCTGGAAGCCTGGATGGACACCTCACAGTGGGAGAAGTTATCTGAGAGGGCAGGAGATCTCCAGAGACAAACAGGAAAGTTGCTCAGCTGCTGTGAGTGGCATCCCCTTCACTGTGCCAGAGGAAGGTGGTGTGTTCTCTGTGAGTGTTCTGTCTAACCCCACATTCCAGCTCTGCACATACCACTACATGCATGATGTTATTTAATGCTCTGCACAGTGCATTCCAGTCACACAATTAGATTTTCATATCCTTATGTATTTTTAAAGTACATTGACTCCTGTAGAATGCTGCCAACTGATGTCTGATCAGGGGTATTTATGGCAGATTCTTTAATTTGCACATGCAAATGAAAACATGAGTGTAATTGTTCATCCAGGAGAGTGAGGAAAATCACAGGGCAGCACTATGACAATCTGTTATTGATGTGATCTGTCCTGTAGCAGAATTGTACTGTCTCAACAGAATTCAGAAGGTGCCTTTTAAAAACCAGTGTCTCAAAAGGACATCGTAAAAAAACCCAAACCCAACCCTCCTGCCAGGTTTTTAGTGGTGTGGTTTGGATTTTGTTTGGTTTTTTTCCTTTCAGTAGTTTCACTGCCAGCTTTTAAAGTCAGCTTGTTCCAGCAGGATGATGTTGGGATGGACACTTGCCGACATTTTCTTTGTAAGTCCTTGGCCAGACTTTTATTTATTGTAATCCACTCCTCCTGAGATGTGGGCACTGAGAGGTATTGGGCTGCAGGCCAGGTTGCCCTCTGAGTTCTGTGATACATCCCAGGGATTTCATCACATCCCTGTGAAAGGCACCAGTGAACTCAGCTGCTGCTGCAGAGCAGTTCTATCTTTATCTCTCCTCTCCTACAGGAGCTGTTTCTTATTCAGGTGCCAAACTTTGGACCTTCATTCCCTGTTTTATTTCTAGCAATCTCTCTGTAACCTCTGCTTCACAGTCATTCGCTCTGGTCAGTGCCTGAGCTCAGGCTCTTGTTGCTCTAAAATCCATTTCTGTTTAGCTCTGGAGAAAATTCTGGCTGGGAGGCAGGGGCAGCAAGGGGGAGGAAAGTCCAATAAAACACTGTCACCTTTCCAGTCTCCTGGAGATGAGGAACACTTGCTTTTGAGGGCACAAATATTTGGAAATTTTTAAAAATTATCTATAAATCCAGGTTTTTAAGGAAAAACATGCAAACCTAAACTCATACATCAGATTTCTCAGGAGACCTGTAAGACTGTGGGTTCATTAGAAAGGAAATGTAGGAAAAGATAAAGTTGTAGTACTCTGATTTAGGATGGGACTCCAGTGATCAAAACAGATCACTTCTTGCAGCTGATCTGCAGGGCAAATTCACAAATAGTTCTGGGCTTATTAATGTCTTTAAAAATCTAGTGGCAACAGTGTTAAGAATCTGGGAGAGTGGAAATCTGATTTCTCCATCTTGTAATAAAAAGACATGCTAGTTTTTGTATGATGTCCCTTGCTCACATTGGCATTTCCTCATTTGAAGTGGAGAATTCCATCTGTGCTATTTTAAAAGCCATTTATTATGTTAATAGTTGATGCAGAATTTTATGAAATAATCTTTTCATTGTCCTCCACCCAAAGATGTATCTTTCTTCAGCCTAAAGACTGCTTCTCCTGGACAAAAATTTAAAAAATATCTTCCAACTGAAGAGCAAAATCACAGAAACCAGTGAAATCCCTTTCTTCCTTTCACTGGTAAGAGTTACATCACAGGTGAAAGTAGAGGATGGCCAGATTTTCAGTTTCCCTGTGCATATCCAGTCAGGAAGCTCAATTTCTGTGGCATATGAACAGATTCAGGGAAGGATATTGCTGAAGACTCTTCTGCTCCCACCTGCAGAGTGTTCACTCTGCTTGACAGAGGAAAGGGCACCAGTGAGAAACACTACAAACTATAAGGAGAGCAATAGCTAGCACACTGAAGAGTGTATTAAAATTCAAAAGTCAGTGAATTCCTGTGGTTTAGAGTCATCTTATTTCCTTCTTGGTTGCTGAGTTTGTGGACTGGAAGTTGGAAGATCAATGACCCTGAGGAAACCATAGAAAACATCATCCCCACAGCCAAAGGAGCTCCTGCTTGCTGATCTCAGCTTGGAAATATTTGCAGTTTACTGAGTGGATGAGCTGCCCTGCAGCATGGATTGCTGTTGTCCCAGGACAGGCTATTTCCACTGCAGGATGTGATTTCCTTAAGGGAATACATGGGTTCTTACTGGTGTAAGGTCATCCTTACATCCATTTTGATGGTTAGAAGGAGCCTTGCTGTGGCCTTAAGTTACTCTATTACAAATGTTACATCCCCTTTTAGTTCCCTCTGCACAAAGGGCAAATAAAAGTCAGGTGTATTGGAGTTTTGTGCTTTCTTAA
Source organism: Aegithalos caudatus (assembly GCA_013389925.1). Lineage (NCBI taxonomy): Eukaryota > Metazoa > Chordata > Aves > Passeriformes > Aegithalidae > Aegithalos > Aegithalos caudatus. The sequence goes on along the minus strand of WEIU01020408.1, from coordinate 23,673 downwards.
CAATAACAAAAATATGAAATGGCTTGAGACAGTCTTGAGGTATTTCCTGTAGCCTCCACACCATAATTAAGTCTATTGGTGTAGAATAATGGGAAAGTTTGGAGTATGTTCCTTCTCACAGTGAGAGAAGGGAAATATCCATGCAGAGACCAGACTGGATACTCTGCCCAGTATATCAAATTGTTCTTCATGGCAAAACGGCTTGGTTAGGACAATTAATGCAGAGGTGTTGTGACTAGCTGTGAAGAGAGCTTGGTAGGAAGTGCTGTGAGTTCATGTCTCCTGTTCAGCAGTGGGAGGCAGGAATTCCACAAGGAAAAAGCCCTTTCTGTGCATGACCTGTGTGAGCAGGGAGCAGCATTCAGTGCAGAGGAGCAGTGCTGCAGGCAGCGTGCAGCCAACACCACCCACAGGCACAGGGTGAGTTTACTCATGGATTTCAGGCCTGGGAGGATGAGGTTTTTCAGAATTGCAGGTGTGCAATCATGTGGGCAGTGGAGCCACAGCATCTCCAGGGGGCTCAGCCTGGTTTGGCTCACACAGAATGGAGTTGGAAGGGACCCACACTGAGCACAGTCCTTGCCCTGCACAGAACCAGCCTGTGGGTCTGAGAGTCCTGTCCAAGGGCTGCAGAGATCTGTGTCTCCAGCCAAGTGCATCTCTTGGAAAGTCACTTCATCTTCACCATGTGCTTGGTGCTCTGCTTGCCTCTCAAAAGCAGAATTCCTCTGAAAAAATGGTTCATGCAATCATCTTCACTTTCCTTAAAATTTCCTTTGTCTTACCCACATTTTAATTGGGTTTTCTAGGCAGAGTAGGTTTTGGTATTTTTAAAAAAAGCATATTTTTGTTAAAGTACACATAGAATAGCAAGGTGTGTTAATGGAATAGTGATTTCTGTGGAATTTTGTAGAAAGAAATTCCGCAGCCGTGCTTGCTGCAGCTGTAGAGCATCTGCCCAAGGCCAGAGTGTGCACCAGCTTTATGTGGGAAAGAGGGGAACAGGAGCAGGAATCTCTCTGACATCCCCACCCACTGGGAAGGAATGCAGCCTTTGGACCAGCCCTGGCACTGCCCTTGGAGAGCTCCCCTGGCTCCTAGTGTGGATTGAACTGTGCTCCAAACAGCATTTGGGACCCAGCAGAGAGCTATTTCCAGTTAATTAATGCACCTAAGTGCAGGAAGTCGTTGTGGGTGTATTTCAGAGCCATTTGTGTGCCTGCAGAGTTCTGCTGGCAGAGGTGATGCACTGGGAGATGTGGGCTGCAGTGAGAGCCCTGCCCTGCTCAGGTGTGCACAGACTGACCTGCCCTTCAGTGCAGGCTGAAGTGCTTCTGATAACTAAGGCACAATAAACCAAGGCTGCCCTGTTCTGGAACAAAGCCATTTTTAAAATTAAATTTCAAGTATGTGTCTTTTTTTATTTCTCCCCTTTTCCATTTTACGAGTGGATAAATACAGTGGAGGGAGTGGCAATCAGGAGTATAAAATTAATCCTCTGAGAATGTTCCTGTAAAGTTCCTGAAAGTTCTGGAGTCAGAGAGCAGGAGTTACCATCAGGCTTTCCCCTAATGTCTCCTCAAACCTGGCTCTTGTCTAACCTACAACCTGAGAACTGTCCTCTCTCCAAGGTCACAGCTGTGGTCCCTATGATTGTGGGACACCAAGCAGTAAGGAAATTGCCTTGTTAATCCATTTAAAAAAACAATAGGGAATTGTTTTATCAGGTCTCCTAAAACAGCTACATGTGCTGTGATTGATCTGATCACGTAAAATATTGATCACTGAGAACCTTTAGCTATAAGGAGATGATACAAGTTAGAAAAATGTGCATTAACTGCATTAAATTTGTGTTTCAAATGGCTGGTTACAGAGAGGGACTTCAAAAGGAATGGAAAAGAAGAATATGGAAACATTCAGGTTTGGCTGGCAGGAGAAATATTACTTGAAGTGGTCTAGATTATTCAGGTTGTGATGCAGTGGCTTTTTTGTCACCAAAAAATGTCTTGATTAATAGTATGGAAAAGTAGGTTTTAGTTTTACAAATGGTACTGAATTGAGAGTCAAGCAGATAATGAGAAACAGTTTAATCTGGTACATGATGGGGATTAATTTGGAGTACCTGGGCTGTAATAGGGCAGCACAGCTCAATGCAGATAAATGGAAGATAATAAGCTTAAGAGTAAAGAACTCCATAGTAAATGAGTGCTCAGATGCTGCAGCAGGCTGAGTCAGGGGAAGAAAATCAGGAGTTGCTGGAGAAAAATGGCCTATTCAGCAGGAAAGGGAAGGAGGGGAGATGTGTTACTGAGCTGCTGCTGAAGGGGGAGAGCACAGAACTCCAAACCCCTGGTCAGGGCTCACCCACGTGCTGGGGATGGAGGGACAAGGTGCAGGCTCCAGGGGAAATGCACCTCTCGTGGGCAGCAGTGGTCCTTGGGGTTCAGAAATCCCTAAAAAAACCCAAATCTGCTATTGGACAAAAGCAGGAGTTTGTGGGTTTGGAGCCCACTGGCACAAGACAAGCAGATCTATTTTTTTTTCCTGTTGATATCAGGTGGATATTTGAGGGTGTAATTCAGAGCAGAACTGAGAAAGCTGCAGAAGGTCTCCAAAGAGATCCCTGGGCAGGTCTCGGGGGAAGCCCACATTTTGGAATAGAGCTGTCCTGGGACAGCCTCTTCAGTAGAGAGGATGCACTTTACAGCAGTGTCTGGCTGGGCTGAAGGGGAGGGAGGAACCAAGGTACAAGGATCAGGAGAGAGGGAAGTGTAGTTAGGCTGCAGAGAACTTGTGGGATTCTTGCTTTAGAAAAAAGCTCTTCTGCCTCCTCTCCTTAAATCTTCTGATTTATTTTTCCTCTTGTTTTTGAATGTCTCAGTATGATTACTTTATCTGCTTTAGGTTTTCTAATATATTCATAACATAACATTAATGCTGTTGTAATACCAATGGGTAAGAGGCCAGGCATGGTTTGCAAGAAAAAAAAGAAGCATTTTTAACTCACTAAAAATGCTGCTTCTCCTAAAAGTCCTTGCCCATTTCATACCTAAGGAATGCAATAAATGCCCATTTTTTTTCAGTATTTCCACCCTCCTGGCAAGACTTTGCCTCCTTTTGTGACATCATTTGGTTCTGTTTGCAGCCTCAGCTGAGGATGGTGGTGAGGCTCATTCTGCATTTTCCTGTGGCAGAAAGAAATAGCCCAGCTCTCAGGCTTATGCCCTGTGTGGAATCAGTGAAAGGCTCTGGAGAGGTGAGCTCAGGGGGCAGACCCTGCCCCATGGCTGAGATCAGGAAAGAGAGGTGCTGCTAGGTAAAAATGAATATGTTCTGAGCTAGACAGTGAAGCAAAGGGCTGATGGTGTCTGTTTTTGCTATAATTCTGCTATAATTGCTATAATCTATCCATGGGATAGTGTTGCCTCATATAATAAAAGCTGTTTCATTCCCACCCAAAAACACAACAATCTCAGTAGGTGATCACAGATGTTCTTTCTCTGTCAAGTGATAAACTCACACAAGTGTCAGTTAAAACATGATTTTCTGTCCGTTCTCAGGCTGTGGTAGATCAGCTCTTGTTGCAGTGTCAGAAAGAGATTTCCAAGCTTTCAGTGCCCTTGGCCCAGTAATGATCCTCTGCATTTTCCTGCAGTTACACACCCACCAAAATCTGGGTTACATTCTGGAGTCCTACAGGTGTTCTGAACACGTGCAACTTACCTTTAAGAATTAAAACATTCAAGGTAGAAGAGGAACAGCATACTAATCTCTAGGGATGCTCCAGCATTCCAGCGTAGCAATTTAATTAAAAAGACAAGTAATTAAAAAATGAGCATTAATTAAAAATCAACAGTTCAGCAAGTGTTCTCTTCCCTGCTGTTAATGTACATCATTTTATGGTCAAACTCTATAGAACTCCTGTATCCCTGCAGAATGGAGGGTGATTTACCTGCACAGGCTGGGACAGCTGTGTGACCACAGAGGGAGGGTGGCCTTGTGCCCTGCTTGCTCCTTGCTGGATGTGTCCCTAAGGGTGCTGAGCCCAGCCAGGGCTGGAGCTGTTCCTGCTGGAGCCCTTTGCTGCCATTCCATGGCCCCTGTGTGCACAGGTGTGAGGCACAGGTGTGAGGGGCAGGTGAGCTGCCACTGCAGCCTGGCTGGCTTTGGGGCTCTCAGGCTGGGCATGGCACTGTCACTGTCACTGTCACTGCTTGCTGTGGCTCCCAAAGCACACATCACTTGGAACACATGAATGCCCAAGCAGGTTTGCCTAGACCCTCTTTTTCTGCTGTGCCTTCAGAACTCAAAAGGAAACTTTATTTTTATAAAGTCCTGTGCATGTCTGAAGGGAGTCCTGACATGAAAGCTTTCTCCATGCACAGGTGCCTTGGGAATCTGGGCAGTGTAGGAGCCCTGCAGGAGCTGCAGGAGCCCTGCTGCTGCACGAGGGCACTCTTCAATTACACATCTCTTCATCATGATCTTCTAAAGCAGAGTAACCCAGAGCATGGTCCTGTAATTCCTGAACCTTGTCCTGCCTTTTTGCCTCTTCAGTCTACACCTGTGAAGGCATTCTGATAGAAGACTTTGTTCTGTTAAGAGTTTTTACTGCAGCTGAGGAATCCTGCAGGGATTGTGAGGATCCCATGGGCTAGGGGTTGTGGGTGGGTTTGGGATCAGGCAGGGAGGCTCAGGGACACTTCCCTCCTGTGCCCAGGATCCAGAGCTGCCCAGAGCCTGCAGAACCATCCTGTGCTGCCCCTGGTGCAGGGAATGTCCCTGCCAGGGAGTGTCCCTGCCCTGTGCCAGCCCTTGTGGCCTCACCGGTGGCTGCTGCTCACATGGGCTCAGCCTCCCACAGGGGCCCTGGGCTGGGTGCCCTTAACAAGGTCCAGTGCTAATTAATTGCTGATTGTCTCATTAATCAGTGTGGCACCTGGCACAGGAGGGCAGGGAGCCAGCACAGGGATGGACTCCTGGTCATGGGGCAGAGCCCTGGGCACCCTGAATACCACGGTCCAGGGATGGCCACTGAGTGACCATCAGTGCCCAGACACTGAGTGACCATGGCACAGTGACCATCACTGCCCAGTGAATGACCATGGCACAGTGACCATCACTGCCCAGTGAGTGACCATGGCACAGTGACCATCACTGCCCAGTGAGTGGCCATGGCACAGTGACCATCACTGCCCAGTGAATGACCATGGCACAGTGACCATCACTGCCCAGTGAGTGACTGAGTGACCATGGCACAGTGACCCTCACTGCCCCATGCCCTGCTGTGTCCCCCTGCCCTGCCCACGTGCTCTCCTGGCTGCAGGCTGTCCCTGAGCCTCAGCAGCATTCCCTGCCACCAGCTCTCCTTGGCCCTGCAGCACCAAACCTGGAGTCATCCTCTAACACCACATTATGCAGAGTCAGGAAAATTGTTATTACCCAAGGCAATTTTATATAAATTACAAATTTCTTTTACAGCTATCACTTTAGATTAGGACAAAATGCTCTGTGATTCTTGAGCTGATCTGAGGCTTCAGCCAAAGAAACAGAAATGTGTGCAAGGAGGGAGCTGGTTTTTTTCTGCTCAGTGCTTTGTGCCTTCGTACAGCTCAGTGGGATGTCCAAGAGACATAAGTGAAAACAGATTTTTCCAAAGCACAGGTAGACTCTTCTCCAGTGTCTGATGTGCCTGGGGGAGGAAAGACAATTGAAAGAGACTTTCCAAGGGTGGTTTTTCAGGGTCTGCTCTGGTGGAGTCTTGCTGGCACTGTGACTCAGGCTTGGGACAGTTCCACCCACCCAGCTCCACTGCTCTGGAGCCTCCATCTCCCTGCTCCTCTTGGAACCTGCCTGCCCTCAGGCCCATGAAAAAGCTTCAGATCAAGCCTCACCTTTTTTCACTGACTACCTTTTTTAAAACAATTTTATTTTAAAATTAGTACAATCAAAAAGAGAGTTGAAACAACAGTATATTCAGCTAAAGTCTCCTTCAACAGATTTGAGTGCAAGACTGAAAATGAACTGTTATCTTTTCAGTTCTACTTATGGAATGCAGATTTGAATTGCAAAAAGGACATTAAAATAGCTTGTGCAATTTAAAACAGACTGAGTCAAACTGACAAAGCAGAAAATAACACGAACTAGAGATGCACTTGTGTGCTATATCATGTTAATGATTCTGCTTTCTAAACCAGAAACAGCTCAATAATATATGTTGTTTCCAAACAAACGTGTGTTTTATTAAAATAAATTAAAATAGAGAAAAATACAGCAGTGTGGGATGGGAAGGAAAACAATTATTCGGGAAGATTAGGCTTGCTATACATCAGAGGTTTTTGGCATGGCCCGCTGTGAATTTGTGTACTGTTTGTAACGATTTTATCTGCAGATTTTACATCTGGCCTCAGTCCTTTTGTATGCAAGACCATGAGCTTTATGTAACAAAGATACAGCACAGGAGAAAAGTTGTCCAAGTGTTGTACATAGATACTTGCTTAAAAGCCATTCTGGAGATCCACTAATCTGACCTTGGAGATGCAAGAGGTCAACAGCAGCAGAATGGGAAGAATTGGGAATTTGCTACGTGCTGGGTCTAAGAGCCAAAGCATTTGTGTTTTGAATGAATCTGCTTGGGGCAGTGGGTAACTGGCAGCAGTAAGTGAGAGCCCTTCTGGCAGCAGCAGCTGTAAATGAAGTCACAGCACATCCTGGTGTGTCGGGCTATGTGGAGGTGTCTCTCCAGGAGCCAGGCTGTGTCTGCATTCCTGGTGAGGCAGTGCCTGGCTTTGGTGATACTNCTGGCCTCAGTCCTTTTGTATGCAGGACCATGAGCTTTATGTGACAAAGATACAGCACAGGGGAAAAGTTGTCCAAGTGCTGTTCATAGATACTTGCCTGAGAGCCATTCTGGAGATCCAGAGTCTGACCTTGGAGATGCAAAAGGACAGCAGCAGCAGAATGGGGAAAAATGGGGATTAGCTATGTGCTTGGTCCAAGAGCCAAGGCATTTGTGTTTGGGGTGGCTGTGCTGGGGTGCAGTGGGTGATGGCAGCAGTAAGTGGGAGCCCTGGGGCAGTCACAGCACATCCTGGTGTGGAGGAGCCTCTCCAGGGGCTGGGTCTGCATTCCTGGTGGGACTCCTGCAGCCAGAGCTGCTCCAGAGTCACTCTGCCTGTGGTAACACCATTAAAGGCTTTCCTCTGCAGGCTGATCTCCATATGTTGTGGGCAGGCAGGGTGCTGCCTGGCACTGTGATGTGATCATTCCTTACATCTGCATTTTACTGTACATGAAACGCCTGTGAGTGCTGCATGCCCAGAGATCCCCCTCTGGCTAATCTGTCAGCTTCCCTTGACACCTGTTAAACAAGGATTTATCAACATGACTCAAAGGTGCCTTTCTGGCACTTTTAATATGTAGAATTTTCAATAAGGAAACTCTCTAGCTACTTGTTGAAGCAGACCATGCAGCAAAGTCAAGCCAGATGTCTTTAGGAGGGTTTTGATTCAGCATCTCTTGAAATAACAGAGCTGAGGAGTACATCCTAAAATGGTTCATACTTTGGGCCCCAGGATTCCTCCTGCCTGCAGCAGTGGCTGCTGACTTGGCTCTGGGGATGCAGAGGGGTTAATCTGGGGGCTGCCTGGGGTTCTGTCACTGAGCTCCTGGTGCTGACAAATTAATGGGTCTGTGATTAAAAATGGTGATGGAGTAGTTAATTCAGTTCCTCTCAGACTCCAACTCTGTATTTTAAGACTGTTCAATCTGAGGCTGGGTGTTGGTTTTTTAAACTTTTATGCAAAGTTCATTTTTTCTGTAAACACACAGTTAAATATAGTGAATTTGAGCTGGGTCTTCTAGAAACTGGAGTTCACGTGGGGATAGCTGGAGCTGTACTTGAGCTTCTGCTATCTGTGTCTCCATGGAAGTGCTAGTGATCAAAATATCTAGTTGTAGATTAATTGCAGCTAGCTTTTGGCAGGGATTCACATTCAGATGTTTTAGTATTTAAACCACTCTCATAGTATCAGATAGAGTTGGCAGAGAAAAGAAGAGGAGGTATCTACTGAAAAATGCATATACTTTTAGTATTTAGGGTAAGTGGGCTTCCATTTCTACCTAGCATGGTAATTCCTTTATTTGGTGTTAATTCTTGATAGAGATAAACCTTGCAGAAGATTCCCTGGTACCTGTTAGATGTTATACCTGTTGTCCCATGTAGGTAGAAAAAGTATTTTCTTGAAAATTAAAATCCTGATTGTTTTGAATATGGTTGTGGTGTTGAGGTGCTGGGGGCAGTGCTAAGGGAAGAGCTCAGGCCAGTGTTTGAAATAAGAATAAATCTGTTGTTAGCAGCCAGCCAAGAGCCACCACATCAAGTGCAGGTTTAGCCCTTCAGGTATATTCAAGGTCTTACATGTCTCTAAGCTGTTGTTTTGTTGAATTATCCCACCATTAGCAGGTTTGTAGACTTTGCTCTACTGGAGTTAAATCTGTGACCTGTGGTAAGTCACAGACCTCTGAGAAGTCTGCCTTATAATAGAGCCTGAAGAAAAGCTGAACCAAGAAAATAATACTAAATATGAATCATATATTCGTGTAAAAATGTTACCGAAGCAGAAGAATTTTTAAGTGAAAGGATGGGATCCAATTTATTTAAAGTCAAAAGAAACAGAATTAATTCACTGCATTGCTCCTTATTTTCTAGGAACCTTGGATCCATCAGCTAATGGAAACTTGTTACTGTGCCATGACTCGTTTGTAAACTCAGCTCTGAGTTCTTCACTTGCCTGTCATGGGCATTGTGCTGGAGATCAGGTTATTTTGGCTATAAACCTCCATCTGTTATGTCAAGGGCTGTGACTGTGGGCAGTTTCAGACGTGCAGATACAAACCATGGCAGGATTCAGCCCTTTCCCCTGCAGTTCCCCTGTGGTAGGAGCCCTGTTGGCTGAACAGCAGAACATCCATTTGGATTTGTTATGAGGACACATGGCAAGGCTGGAAATTCAGTTCAGTGCTTGGGGTTAGTGCAGCTAAAACAAGCAGAATATCCAGTGCAATGTTCAGTCTGACAAGACTGGGAGAGCAGGAAATCCAGAATAAATGTAACAGGAGTTTGGAAACCATTGGGAAGCTGGATTACTCTGGGATGTGATAGCTGAGCTCTGTGTGTGTGCTGACTGGGAGAGCACTGAGGCACAGGGCAGGCACTGTGGGGTGTCAGGGCTGGCACAGCAGACTCTGGGGTGCCCCAGGCAGCAGCTGTTCCCTGAATCAGCCTCTAAATCAACAGGAGAAGGGAGCCTGACATGTTTTTGAAAACAGGAGCTTGCTGTAGGACCCTGAGAATCGAGGGCTGCTGTTGATCACAGACCTGGCGAGTACACACAACTTTTTCCCCCATGCCTGAGAATCTGCAGGAAAATTCTCCCCCCTGTGGTGGCCCTGACTCCCTTTCCCACCCTGTTTGTGTGCCAAGGCTGGGGCATTTCTGCTGGGGAGCACAGGGGAGCTTCTCCTTCTCTGCTCCTTGGGTTGCTTAGCAGCTGAGCTGTGCCTGTGCTCGGAGCGAGAGCTCCGTGTGTCATCCTGATAAATCTGATTTGTGAAACTTCTGAGAAGGACCTGACAGTGGCTGAGGGACAGATCTGGGGACGTAGGGCAGCACACAAAATTTAATTCTGACTGATGGGATGTCAGGATGCAAAGGGAGCGTGGTCTCACACGGAGCAGTAATTGCAGCTGTGTTGTCCATTCCTTTGGACATTTTTGCATTCTCCCTATTGATTAAAAAGGTGTTGCTATAGTAGCTGGAACACAAGTTATCTCAGTGTCTCTTCTCATGTTTTATTGATTTTTCCTGCTCAATGAGAACAGTGTCCTTCCTTATTTCTGGAAGGGGCAGAATTATTTCTTGTTTGCAGCCTGCACACCCTATCAGCAGCTTCTGTGGCAGCTTCAGTTTCACTGCCCTGTAGGTCTTGTTGACAACAGCAGAAATAAAACACCAATTTCCATCTCAGGTGGGTTTTCCCTGAGTCCCCAGTGCCTGTGGAAGGGGCAGAGTGCCCATTCTGGGCCGTTGTGTTTCCAGGATTTTCTTACCCACGGGTGCCTGGCAGTCAGTCCTGCCTCAGCCCCTCACTCTGCACCTGTTAATGGTGGTAAAACTCTTCCTTTGTTTTATTGTGTCAGATCTGGGGACCTAGACAGAAGGCTTGATGAAACTGAAACATTTAATTACTTCTACCTCATTTTGGTCAAGTGTTTGAGAAGAAATCTTGGGGGGAAATGCCTGTAAATTGAAACCTTTCATTCCAGTTTACCCATTGAACACCATTTCCAGCTGCTCAAAAAAAAAAAGAAGGTACAAAAAAATCAACCTTTACAAAGAGCCAGATTTCACCCAAAATTAAATTAGCAGATAATTCAATTTTCCAGAAGAAAAGAAAAGTGAATTTTTTTTTTTTTTCATTAAATTCTTTTGTCTCTCCATGTTCTGAAATGTCTTGTGAACTGGCCCATCACACCTCTGCACTCTAAGTGGTCCAAAGAGGTTGAAAAGAGGCAAAATACAGGGAAAGTCAGCCAAACTACAAAATCCTTTCCCCTTCAGCTGAGAGTAGATATGTATTTCTTCCAGTGGAGCAAATTCATTAATTGTAAGACTCCAGCAGACAAAGGCAGAGCAGTGCAGAATGATCCAGGGCTTTGTCTCTTGTTATTTGTGTTTCCATCCACAGTTTAAATCAGGTTATTGATGGCAGAAACAACAATTTGTCAGTTGATTGCTAATTTTCTGCTCAGAGCAGGATGTCTGCCTCCATCCCTTTGCAGATTCAGTTTGTGGCTCCTAGATGTTGCCACATCACAAATATTGAAGTATTTGATGATGGAGGTGATCATTTCATCCCTTCCAAGCCGTAATGTGCAATTTGAAAACAAATGCCTCCTTTAGCTGGGTGCCTAGAAGCTGGTGACAGCTGTAGGAGTATTTATTGTGTAAAACTTGCACTGCTTCCCGTCCATGCCACCACTTGCTGGGTGAAGTGAGCAGATGTCACTGGAGATGATGAAGCAGTTCTCTCCTCTGGCTCATCTCTGGGGCCACACAGATCACTCTGGGAACACTCTCTGTCTGCTGGCTGAACATTCCTTTTTCTTTTGGATGTTCCAGGCTGGAGGTGACCTGTGCTGTGTGTGGCAGGCATTGGCACAGGTGAGTGGAATTCTCAGGGAAAGGTGTGTGCTGGCCTTTGCCCTGGCCCTCCCTCGTGGCTGTGCAGGAGGAGCTGCAGGCTCCAGTGCAGCTGGAAATTCCTATGGGAAATTCCCTTTTTGGGAACATCCCTAAGTAGGGAGATTTTCCCCACAAAGTCTAGTGCCAAGGTTGAAAATTATGAGCAAAGCTTGCAGCCTTTTCTTCAAGGTTATTTATTTCATTTTATCTTGAAGTTCCCATGCTGCCCAGCACCAGGCTGTGCTCACTGGAAAATGGGAATGGTGAATGCCATATGGGTGAGAATCCAAGGCCTTTTAAAGAAATTTGATCCAGCTAACTCTTAAAATGTACTACATTTACAATTCCATGCCAATAACTATGACCCATCCTAAACATGCAATTTCTACATCAAATTCACCTCCACCAATGTCTCTGTGCCAGGGTCACAGCAGAAAATGGAGCAGAAGAAGGAGGAGGGCATGAGACACCACCCCAAAACCTCCATCTTGCTCTCATCTATCTCCATGCCAGAATCCCAAAACTATAAATGTTCACCCTGTGACAAACTAAACTGCAATTTCTTTCTGATATTGGTTGCTCTCAATTTATCTATGAATGTGGGGAGTTTATCCCATGGACTGAGGTCAAAGGCAAAGCTTTCCTGGGGTCCCAGCTGTGGTCTCAGATCCCCCGGGGCAGTTCCAGGGTTTTTCCCAGTGCCCTGGACTCCAGCAGGCTGCAGTGCAGTAGGAAAGCAGCCCTGCACCAGGAGATGCTGCCTGCCCTGCAGGACATGGGATGTCCCTGCTGGCCCTGCCCCTTGCACACAGGGCTTGCTGTCCCCCCATGCAGAACCTGCTGGGAATGGCAGGGGGGTCCTGGCAAATCCCAAAAATCTTGGCCTCCACGGAGGTACCTGAGGTTCTCCTGGGGTAAAGGATCTCTGCTGAGGCCTGGTGGCTCTGGGGCAGTGTGTCCCAGCACCCACAGCCCCAGGGGAGGCTCACACAACACACCTGGGCTGCTCAGGTGTGTCCTGCTCTCACCTGCACATCCCTCACGCCTCGTGACATTTAAATTCTCTTGGTCACATCTAAAAACCGTAGGAGATCTCATGGGCTAAGTAACTGCTTTAGGAGATGGCTACTAATTGTTACAGTCATCTGCCCTGTTTTGCCAAGTATATTAAAAAAAAAAAACCAACAAAAAACAACACATTAAATGTCAAACATCCCACAGATAAAGGCTTGTCAGCTGTAGAGCAAAGCAGAAATCTGTTCCCTTGTCACAATGCACTGGCTCCAGTGTTTATGTCCTACAGTGGAGCTACAAAATTACTGATGACTAAAGAATGAGTCTTTTAATTGCACTTGGCTATTTAAGCATTACAGATCTTAGCAGCCCTCACTGAATTCTCTGGGTGTTCTTCTCATTTTATCCACCCAGTGTAATTAACATTATTACTCTAAGACGTTCATCTTAGTCTTGCTTTTTGAAAAATTGATGCTGGTGTCGTTGAGGTGTTTTATCTGGTGGTTAGTCAGTGGCTTGCAGAGTAATAATCCCTGTGGGAAGGTTGTGTTCATCACATGTTTCCTGTAGGTTTAATTGCAGCCAGGGATAAAAACAAACACTGGGTGCTTCATGGATTGATTGGAAGAACACAGCAAAACATGGAGTAGAGCAGAAAGAATTCTGTTGTTTTAGCCTGTCTCTCAAATTATATTGGATAGCTCTAGCCTGGTTGTTAAAATCTCAGCAGTGGCACAGGGAGGAAAACAGGAGCAGCACTGGCACATGGATCACCCTGGCACAGGGCTGGGAGTGCCCCAGCTGCTGGGGTGCAGGGGGGACCTGTGTGCATGGCTGTCCCTGGCCCTGGCTGCCCCTGTCCCTGTCCCTGAGGGCTGTCCCTGTCCCTGGGTGTCCCTGAGGGTGTCCCTGTCTCTAAGGGGTGTCCCTGTCCCTGAGGGTGTCCCTGTCCCTGAGGGTGTCCCTGTCCCTGTCCCTGAGGGTGTCCCTGTCCCTGAGGGTGTCCCTGTCCCTGTCCCTGTCCCTGTGGGTTGCAGCTCAATCTCCTCTGGCCACCATGGACTTGCAGAGTGAGCCAGCTCTTCCTCCTCTATCCCAGGAGATTTCCTCCTCTGTCAAGTTCAATGAAGCCTGGCTTTCCTGAAGGCACAGCCTGCTGCTTGAAAATTGGTAATGAGTATTTTCTTGATCTTCGTTTATTAGAAGACTTAAGATTGACATAACAAGAGCTAAATAGTAATCTGCCTTTCACCTTTATTTTCATCAGTTCTCTGGCTTAAAGTTGAAAAGAGTTGGGAAAACGTGTCAGCACTGTGTGTTTAGTCAAATATATGTAGGAAAGTGATTGATGCAAAAGCATATAAGGAGTTGCAGAATAAGTAGTTCAGAAGTCCATGGGCATCTGTGGCAGTACTTAACGTCCATCAACACTCAGTTAATATTTGCCCCATTCACTTCTTGCTTCCAGGTACAGAGGGATCTTAGAAATGTCACCAGCACCTTTGCTGTAGTACCTGACAAAGAGATAAATCCTGCTGTTATTACTGTGCTGAAGCTGACAGCAGAGTAACAAGCCTGTTAAAGTTAGGAGCTGCTGACAGAAGTCCCCTGTGGCTGAGCCTGCTCACAGTGCTCTGTGCTGGGCAGGGTGACCTGGCTGGGCCATGAAGCACAGCCTGGATTGTCCCCTGCCTGCCTGGCCCCCTCCTTGTCCCTGTGCTGTGGCACTGAGGGGCAGGATGTCACTGCAGTCCCTGCCCCTGGTTTCTGGGTGTCTGTGTGTGTCACTCATGGCCACAGTTCCCCAGAACCAGAGAGCCTGACCCCTGACTCCTGCCCATGTCTGCTGAAGTTCTCCAAGCCCACCAACATAAAAGCTGACTGCCTTAAAGGCTGACAGATCCTTCTGGATCTCCAAGGTCACTGATCCTGAGTATCTGGAATCTTCTTTCAGGTGCTGCTGGGCCCAGAGCAGGAGGGCTGATGCCTGAGAGGAGGAGAGGGTCCAGCTTTTTGTGCTGCTCTGTGCTCTGGGTTCACTGCAGAGCATGAAATAGGTTCTCAGGGCTTTTTCTTGCTCCTTTTTGTGGTGCTGCTGACAGAATGTTGGGATGCTGTTCACTAAAGCTCTGCTTCCAACTTTCCTCCTTGACTTTGCAGAGAGAATTAAACAGGAGGAGGACTCCCTCTAATGCTGAGATGTGGAGTTAGAGTTCTCACCACTGCAACTGAGAATGTAGTTACACAGCTCCTTAATTAAATCTTTAAATTAAACTACTTTTTTTTATTTGTTTGTTTTTTTAAACAACTGCTCCTTTGCACAGGAAGTGCAGGTGGGAATGTTTAAGGATACAGAGTCAGATTTGGAGTTTATGAGTTGGGAGCCAAAGAAGAGCACAGAAGATTGCACTGAGCCTGTGGTGGATGCATCAAAAAACAGGAATGTTGGACAAACCTTTCTCCCTGATCTCCTCTGGGATGTGCTTGTTCTGTGGATGGAGAACAGGCAGCTATTCCTGGGACCAGCAACCACAGATGTTTTATGAGCTCAAGATTTGTCCAACAGAATTACCTGGCCTGTTTACCTTAATACCAGTTTATACCTAGGCCAGATGGGAAAAGGCAAATCTGTTTCTCAGAAAACTGGGATGTTCTGAAATTTGGTCCTGTTCAGATGTGGAGCAATAATGCAAGACTGCACAGTTCTTCAAGGGAATGAATCCTAAATTTGGTCTCCTGGAGTCTGATGGTTGGAAGATGAGGTTCAGATGCTAAAAAAACTTTTAAAAAAAATGATAGGAAATAGTGAAGAAAATTGATGCACTTGCTGATGATAGGGTCACATTGATAATTCATCCATCTTAAGGTTATCTGCTTAGGATTATTGTATTTACAGATTAGCAGAGTCCCTGAAAACCCCCAACTTATTAACCTGAATTTTTCCTTTCACTGCCTGGAGAGCTGCAAAACCACCATCATGCTAAAAGAGACAAATTATCCAGGTTAGGAACTCTATGGGTTTTGTGAACTTACTTTTTCCTTGGCTCAAGAATAAGTACTAATACAGTTATTGAGGAATTTCCTGATTTCAGAGGAATGCACAGTAGGAATTGCTGGAAAACAGTGGTGATTTGCAGACACTCCACTGAGATTTTGGTGGTACAGGTGTGTGTATCAATGGAAAAAAACAAATGGAATAGCCTCCTCTAGTGGCAAATGCTTTACTGAGATTTTTCTGAGTGCTTAGATCAGGGGAGAGTTTTACCTAATGAGGAAAACAGGGAAAAATAACGCCTGCAAAATGAGTGGTGACAGTTCTTTTGTCTGCAAGAGGTTTATGGTTCTACTCCTGGTGAACATCCTAAGGCTCTCCTGCTAACAAACCTCCTCCTGTGTGCCCTGTGAGCAGCATGGGCCAGGATGTGAGCACAGTGCATTTAGTGGTGGAGGCCTGAGGGACGGTACTGGCACATAAAAACCCATTTACTCTGCTCAGGATCCTCACTCACACTCCTCCAGTAGTGATTCCTGCAGCATCCCGTCAGTGGAATGGAATTGTGGGGCAAAAAAAAAATCCATTTTGTGCTTGGATGAAACTTCTTCAAGGCATTAACATCTGTGGCTCATGATGAGAGTCTGGGTGGTGGGGCAAGGATGAAATCCATTTCATTTATACCCCTGCAAATACAGTTCCAGTTCTGGGTCTCCACATCAGGAACTCTCAGGTGTAAATGTGGTCTGAATCCACCTGCAAAGCATTTTGCTTTTACTGGAATGTATACAGGGAACTTGAGGCTGACTTTCCAAATAGTGCAGGGTCTTCTTCATCAAAGATTTAGGGAAGCCTGCTCCTCCTTTTCTGTCCAGGGCTGAGGTCGGATTTTCAATAGTTTACTTTCATGTGTTTTCACAGGGAAATAAAATAATGATTCATAGAGTTATAAAATATCAAGAGAAATTAAGAACAAAATCTGAAAGATTAAATCCAACCCCAGATTTGTGTCAAATTAAATTACTTTCAACCCATTACTTTCCTTTGGTAAATAGAGAAATCACGATTTTATTAGAGCTGATTTATTTAATTTTCGCAAATGAAGTTCCTTTTAGGAGCACTGATGTTGGCTGTGGGTGCCTGCAGAGCTTTCCTGGAGAGCTGCAGGTGGCTGGGAGGGGACAGGTGACACCTGGCACAGGCTCTGCTGGTCCCTGAGGTCTGCCCAGTGTTTCCTTGCATTCTCCCAGGGGGATTTTCACTGAGGGTTTCTCAAAAGTGCTTCAGGGAGCTCATAAATGCATGTCAGGGAAATATAATGGGCTTTATGTCCCCAATTCTCTTAGGTGTTTTTGCAAATCCCATTACAGACATGCACAGCATCCAGCTCTTTTCCAATCACCAGGCAGGCTTGGAAGGGGGTGGTTTTATTTTGGTCTGTAATGGAAAATAGAGAAAATGTTCCTTTTGTCCTTAAGGGTTGATCTGCAGCCCCTGGTGTACCACACCTGGGCAGGGCCATGGGTTCCTTCAGGAGGGCTTGGCTGGGGCAGTTGCTGTGGATCCTTTTCCATCCTTGGTGAGCAAAGGAAAGCTGTGCTGGAGTAGGAGTGTGGTTGGAATTGGCTCTCCAGGTGTCAGGAGGATGTCATCCCCCGGGCTGGGGCAGCTCACAGGTGACTGTGACAGTGCTGGGAGCTNTTATTGCTACAAGCTCGCAGGTTATATAGGCAATTAACAGGGTTCATGTAATAATTGGCACTTCTATGATTGGTTACAAAGCTCTGTTCTCACAGCAGCAGACACAGCTAAACAATTGCTCATTGGTTGGCAATAAATCTTTCTTTGTTCTGTCTAATACACAATACTTCTGTCTTTAGCATCTATGAGAAGGTTCAGGAAGTTGTTACCTGTCCTCTACCTACGGGACAAAGCATCTGTGAGAAGGACCTATAAGTTATTACTTTGGCTACTTTTTTACTAACTCAAGGTAATATAGGATCAGCACAATACACAATATACAATAGGGGAAAACACAAAACTTCATAGAGTTCCCTGAAAGCAGGGATTGTTCAATCCTGATATTAACAAATCATGGCCTTGCTCTGCTAGGTATTCCTCAGCAGTTGTCCTGCCAGGAGCCTCTGCCAATGCTGGAGCTGCCCTGGCATGGCACAGCTGTGGGGCAGCTGCAGATCTGCCCCATTCCCCCTTACATCAGAGGTGGAAGTGGTTTGGGATCCCTATCCCAGGTGTTCAGTGCTCCCTCCCCTGGGGATCTTGCCAGAGCATTCTCCCTGCTCCTGGCAGTGGTGCTGCTGTGGCTCTGATTTTCTGAGTCTGTGCAGTTTTCAGCCTGTAGTAGCTGATTTCTTCTTCCCTTAAGAGAATCCATTCCTCTCAAGGACAGTGAATGTAAGTAAGTTTTTTATCTCTTCATAACACATCTAGGTTCTCATACAACCCTCTCACAGGTGTTGTTTCTGTTATTTACCCACTGAAGAGAAGTGTTGTCTTTACTGACTAATTAAGTGGTTCCTCAGCACAGCATGTTATAAAAGGGCTGTGCAAAATTGTAAATAAACCTTTCTGATCTTTCTTCTACCTGGAGTCAGGCTGTGCCTTGTGTGTCCATCAGTGACAGTGCTGCTGGCTGAGGGCAGGCTGGACACCCTGCACAGCCCTCACCCAGGGCAGGGAATGTGCAGTTCCCATTCCAGCTGCCAAGGGACACCAGCTGAGCCACCCAGTGTCACCCTGTCCTTGTGCAGGGTGTGGGACAGCACAGCCAGGGCTGCTGATTTCAGGATCAGGAGGTAGGAGTTACCTCTGTTATTTGTTTTTTCAGCTTTGCTAAAATGCTGTGAATAGAATACAAAATAAACATCCTGCTCCAAATAGAGCACAACAGCTTCAGAAGCTGAGGCTTGGACCAATTCTGTCTTTCCTGCTTTGTTTATATGGCATAGCAGCAGAGCATTCCCAGCTATTTGCAGCAGGTATCAAAGCATCTCTTCTGCTTCTCTGTTTTGAATCCTGTGTCTGTCTGCAAGTCCTAATTTTGAATCTGAGCTTCCCTTGGGCTCAGGAGGTTTTCATAAATGTTATAAATTGTTGGGACAGTTTGCAGTTTCCAGCTGTTTAGTCTCATAGGCTAAAAAAATGAGAACTCAAAGCTTTCCCTTTCTGTAAAAGCATTGGTTTAGTTGCAGGAGGCTTTTCAAACACGAACTGCACAGATGCTGGGGCTGCAGTGCTGCTCGTGGCTCCCTGCAGCACTGAACTCCAGCTGCCTGTGGAATGTGCCATGGAATGCTGCAGCCTTTCTCTGCCAGCCCCGGTGGTTCCACCAGGTGGCAGATGAAGCCAAGGAATGAAACTGTGCTGACTTCACTCAGCTTCCCTTCAGAAAGTGGGAACTGAAACATTCCCTGCATCAGAACATTAAATAGTTTTGTTCATTAATGAGTTTCTTCCTAATTTTAGATTCCATGACAGGGTTGTGCAATCAGGTCAGAAAGAGAGGGGACAATGTATTTTCCTGTTGAAATACAGGATATTTTCACTAATATAAAACACAAAAATTATAAAATTGGACTAATTGCTTCAGTTTTCTTTGGGGTTAAAACTCATACTTCTGAATAACTTCATGAAAATATAATGATGACTGAGCCAGCAGTATTCTGTGCAGGCAGCCCCAGAACCCCAGAGGGCTGTTGTGCCTGTCTGGGCACTTCAGAGCTCTCTGTTCTCCTTATCCCTTCTCCTGCAGGAGGCAGGATCCCTTCTGTCTGTGTGTCCTGGCAGGTTCCTGTGTGTCCTGGCAGGTTCCTGTGTGTCCTGGCAGGTTCCTGTGTGTCCTGGCAGGTTCCTGTTGCAGCTGCTGTTCAGTGCTGCAGAGGGGCTGCTGACACAGCAGTGCTGGCCTTGCTCAGCCACAGTTTTGAGGGTTTTTTTGGTCATAGCAGCAGCAGCAGAAGTGGGGCCTGGGCAATTGGCTTTTCCCTGCCAGATGAGCTTGTTGAGGGTTTTGTTGTTGGATCCCAGGGAGTAAGGTCAACCCTGACTGTTGTTTTTTCTGGACAACATTGAAAAGCACAAGGCAGGATTCTGTGAAACAGGATTGCCTGTGCTAGCTTCTCTGTCAGTGCTTGGCCCTTGTTTCAGCCTGCATCATTGCTCAGATGCAGGAGTGAGGGTTTCCCTGCTGTGGAGAGCACACAGAGGGTGCAGCTCTGTGCTGGTGTGTGCCTGTGCTCTCTGGGAGGAGAGTGCTTGGTGCTGTTCTGGCTGCACTGTTCCCAGAACAGCCAGCAAGGCACCGTGGGGCCATAAATCCCACTGGCATCTGCCAAATTATCTGTTCTGGCACATAATACCCTGGGTAAACTGATCAGATTTTGCCTTAAAGGGATGCTTTTGGAGGGCTAATTTGATCTTTTCAGATGGGTAGAAACATAAATGCCCTTTGCAAACCATCTTTTCCCCTTTCTCCTGGCTGCCCACTCACTCCCACGTTGGTTTTGGCTGGGGCTCCATCACGTGTAATGGTCACTTGGGAAGGCAAACACCACAAATGTCCACCCCTTCCTGCTTCTTTTGGCACTGCCCCTGAGGCTGGAGGGGCTGGAGCATCCCTTGGGTCACTGGGGGCCAGCAGTGTCCCCTCCCAGCCCCTCAGTGTGGGGTGAGCAGCAGGAAGGGCCTTGGCTCTGTGTGAGCTCTGCCCAGGGACAGCAAAAACATCCCTGAGGTATCAGCACTGCCCAGCACAAACCCAGAGCCCTGCCCTGGAGAAGGTGAGCTCTGTCCCAGCCCCACAGCTCATCCTGAGCAGTTTTTGTGTTGTGACAGCCTCTGGGGGGCATTCATAGCAAACAGCAGCCTGATTGTTACTGATACATTGGAGGAGAATAAAAAATATCTGGTTTTATGGCAAATTACACTTGTAGTCCTGCTATACCAGAGTTGTTTTTTAGGCTGACCCCCCGAGGCAGCTGGAGCTGCAGCAGAGGTGAGGTGGGAGCTGGCAGGAGCTCAGGAGCTCAGGGCCCCCGTGCCAGCTCCAGCTGTGAGATGGGAATTAATGGACATTAAGGGATCAGAACAAGCCAGAGAGCAGGCAGGAGCTGCACCTTCCTCTCTTTAATGGAAACAGCAAACCAAGTTAATAGGCAGTGAGTACAGATGGTGACAAGGAGTAGCTGAACCAGGTCATGGTTTCAGAATACACCTCCAATTATATTGTAAACCTTCAGAATGGTTCTGAACTGCTTAAACCATATCTGAGGTGGGCTGAAGAGTACAGAATAATGACATTTTAATAAGATCCATGTCTGTTTTAGGGAGTTAGCATTAAGGTTGTGTAGGCTCTGGGAATCTACTGTTGCCAGTAGAAGAACTACATTTGCAAGGGATTAACCTTGTTTATAATTACCTGTCTTGGCAATTGCCACTCTGGGCTTTTGACTGCCTGTCAGTAGTTGACACGGGTGACAGAAAACCTATTGACTCAAGGTCACTCCTGAAATCAATAGAACTCAGCAGGCCAGTAGAAATGGACTTGTCTACATTCTTCAACGTGGCTTTTTGACTTCTTGTGGTGAAAACTCTGCTGTTTCCAAGTGGAGAGGCCTTAAAATCAATTTCATTTTTTTGCCCCAGTGCAGTTTTCCTTGTGTGGTACTGTTAATTTCTAGCAACAATAATTAAGGGTGTTTTTAATTGTGCAGTGTAGTTGGATATCAGGATTATCCACAGCTTGGTTATGAGCAGTCGTGGCATAAGAAACAGGGAATATTCTAAACTTGTGCAGTTCATAGCATGGCATGTTTCTGCATACTTCATGTTGTGAATTCCAAAGAATATAAGCAGTCATGTGTTAGTAAACACTAAAATACTGGTTTTGGGAAATAATTTATTAGTAATAAATTGGTGAGCTTCACCTTTCAGGCCCAGATCCAGCACAGCATCACTGCTAAGTCAAATTAAAATGTTTGGGAGGCTTCAGGTGCCAGGTCCCATTTTAATACCCAAGGCCCAGCATCTGGAAGGGGTTTGCTTTTCTGTGCCCTGAGGGTCTGAGCCTTAGCAAATCTCCCCCTGGCAGTGCCTGTGTTGGGGGAATTCAGGAGCTGCTGCTCTGCCCTGGCAGGCAGTGGGAGACAGCAGTGACCACAGATAAACCTGGAACTGTCTGCAGGGAGTGCTGGCCCTGGGGAGAGCCTGAGCCTGGGAAAATAGCCCTTCTCTATGGAATTGCATGGTTTCACAGTGAACAAATCACACTTGGAGACCATGTTTGACTCTGAATTCTGACTCTGCTTCTAAAGTGCCTAAATCTCATTATTTACATGATGTGTGAGCATGGGCTTAACTTACTGTGCTGAGGAAAGATGGGTTAAAGGCCTCAGTCTAGTTCAGCAGGAGAAAATTTAAATCCAGCCTTGGATTAACACTGAGGTACAGCTGTAGCCACATTTTGGAACATGCTGTTTGCAGTATTGTACATTTTAAAAACAAATCTCAGTGTTTCCTCAAAATTGTCAAGATTGCATTGGGAGTTGCAGTTTTGGTTGATCCCAGCTAGCATATCTGCAATATTTTTCACTGTATCCAAATGATGAACTCTCCTGGAAGGCAGTGACAAAGCTTAACAATTTCAAAAGGTAATTATTTCACAATTTAATTCTTGCAGGTATTTTTGTACTTGTAACATGTGTGATACATCAATAATTTGGCTTATTTAAAGTAGAAAGAAATTATGGTACATATTCAGCCTCATGAATGTTGTTGGGCTATTTTTATTGCAAATTGCCTTACAGAAAGGGCATCAAATAAACCAAGCACCAGGCTCCTATGGCTGGTGTGATGCACTGCAGGATCCTGTTACAGCCTCTCTTTGTAATTCTAGAGGCAGAAAACAAAATCTGACACTGAAAAATAATAAGTTTAAGTAAATCATGTAGGAGAAACTTACATTTATGTCCAAGAAGTGGTGAGATGTTGCCAGAACAATGCAGCTACATTATGAATCTTTAATGATTCTGAAAGTCATAATGGTCTGTCACTAATGCCCATTAATGATCTCTCTATACCACGAGTATGGGCTTGATGCTTCTGGCCAGTACCTTAGAGAATACTTTAAATGTGCCTTAAACTTTCTCTGATCTACTGCCTGTGTGTCTGCTCCAAATGTAGACTGCAACTGCCTGGGCAGGAGCAGCTTGTAAGGCAGCATGGCTTTGGGGATAAGAAAGTCTTATTCAGGTAAGATGTATTTAAGCAATATTTTCTTAAAGGAAACAAAAAATGAGAAGGTATTTCCTGGAAACTAATCCTCTGTAGAGGTTATAAAGAAACCAGAGGCTAGTATTGGAGAATGTGGTTGTTCTTTGACTTTATGAATTTTCTTTGGTAACTCTAAAAAAATGTCATTTAAGAAGGAAAAGGTAGGTGTTACTATTCATTCCTACTGATTGGGACTGTGAATAGATGGAATATGCTGCTGAACTGGCAGGTTTGTCCTGACTGAATATGCTGTTTCACATGTCAAACAGGTTGATTTTTTTTGTCTTTTAAGCATCTGTGCCTTGTGTTTAGCTAATTTTAGCATTTGTCAGGTATAAGGATTGCTTTAGAGAAAAAGCAAATTATTCAATTTCTTTTCTAATTGCCTTTCACGGGAGTACTGTGTTTAACCTTAACTGGAGACAATCTTGTTATGGTGTTAGTACCATAAAAACATTTTCAATACAAAACCACCTTGATTCCTCTATTCTTTTGTCCATGTTGTAGCTGAAGGCTTATGGTGGTGTAATTTAGTGGTGTAAATTTCTTCAATAATGAAAAAGTGTGTTCTGAGCACAGGGTGAAATTATCACATTTCTGTAGGAACCAACGCCCTGCGGGTAGAAGAGGAGAGCAAATCCAGGGAATTTTGGAAAATACCCCAATATCCAACAATAATGTGATAGGCACTGTGTACAGAGCATTCAGCATTAACTCTGAGCATTAGATTTTAGCTGGGCTATGTGTCATTCTGTATTAGAAATAACAAGCTTAATAATCAACTTTTATGACATTGGCATCCATTTTTCTTTTTCTCTTTAAAATTAATAGAGTAAATCTGAGTACAGTAAAGTGTGCAGTGCCAAGTATGCACTCTGCAATGGTTTTGGCATTTCCCAGATATGGTCACTACAGATATTAAGGGAATTATTAACTGCTAAATGCCTGCTGTGCTGCAGGAACAGAAAGTTTGGTAGCTGGCAGGGATGAAGGTGAAGAGGGTCTGAAGGATTTGGGAGCTTTTGCTGTGGGTCAGGTTTTGGGGTGTTTGTGGAATAGCCACAGTGTGCAGCTGGTACTGACCAGGGTGTGGGGTGTGAGTGACCCTGGTGTGGGGTGTGAGTGTGTGTGG
>WEIU01020407.1:0-10575 GCA_013389925.1 Aegithalos caudatus | reverse complement strand
AATCCAGGAGATGATCTTTTCAGACACTGGGAAGGACTGTATCTATACCAAGATATTTGCATTTTAATTACAACACTGAATGATATTAATTTTTTTTTTTTTAATTCTCATAAGAACCATTTTCTTGAGGGTTTTCAAGATTAAAACTTCTGTTTGTGTGTTAAAATAGTTCACTGTGCATTTTTTGTTATGTCTAGAAAAAAAGTCTGCAAATATGACTGGCCAGTCCAGTCTGGTAATGAAAACCAGGTTTCTACCTCTAGCCATTCCTTGTGATGTAGCAAGTTTTTGGAAATTTTACTGTAAATATTGCATAAAACTGAGTTTATTTTTAACCAGGCCCTTGCATTCCAAAGGATAAGTCCTTTTATTGTAACAGCAATTAATGGTTTGTTACCACACTTGCAGTGTCACGCAAGAATTCTGTGAAGGTTCACATTGCTGCTGCAATGAAGTATTTTCTAACTGGGAATTAAAAGAAAATAGACTGAATTGTAAACTGGCCTTTAGTTTTTAACAGATCCTAAGTTTGGGACAAACTCCATGTTATGTCTTGAAGTGGTGTGTTTTGTTTATCTTACTTGTATGGAACAGGCTGCTTTGGACAGCGTTTATCTGGTGAAATGCAAAACATGGATATGGAGAAGTAACAGAATTTTACATCTGTGTTTAGCTTGTCTATGTGGTAACTCCATTCCTTAGATAAACCGGTTGCTGGTGCAATAATTGTAACATTTTTCTCCTGGTTCACGGTTGCTCCCTAGTGGCTGGAATGGCCGGCACCGCTCACATCGATGGAGACCACATTGTTGTGTCAGTCCCTGAAGCCGTCCTGGTTTCTGACGTGGTCACGGATGATGGGATCACCCTTGATCATGGCTTGGCAGCTGAGGTGGTGCAGGGGCCCGACATCATCACGGAAACAGACGTCGTCACCGAGGGCGTTGTCGTTCCCGACTCTGTGTTGGAGGCTGACGTTGCCATTGAGGAGGCTTTGGACACCAGTGACCACGTTCTGAATTCTGACCTGATGACAGAAACCGTGCGAGTTCCAGACCAAGTGTTTGTGGCAGACCTTGTCACAGGCCCCGAGGGACACTTGGAGCACGTGGTGCAGGACACGGTGGCCGGGGCCGACTCTCCCACCATGGTCTCGGAGGAGGTGCTGGTGACCAACTCGGATTCGGAAGCTGTCATCCAGGCGGCTGGGACTGTCCCTGGCTCCACGGTCACCATCAAAACCGAGGATGACGACAATGGCAAGAGCACATCTGAAGACTACCTGATGATATCTTGTAAGTCCACAGAGGTAGATGGAAGCAGGAGGGAGCTGAGCTGGAAGTGCTCTGATGGGGAGAAGTTCCTAAAAATGGACTCTTGGAACACTCAGGGAATAGGCTGGTGCCCAGTTAATTCCTGGTGTCTGGATTTGGGGGTTTTGATGCAAAATCACTGGTACAACAAGAAAAAGGAGGACATTGATGCTGCTGAATGGAGTGGGTGTGTGTGTGTTTCTGAAACTGGATATTCCAGGAAATTTAAGAAAAGTGCCTTGGAAAGTTAAGCATTCCATTCATTTTGAATATAACACTTTTTTTCTAAAAAAAACTACAGGTATATGACAATGCTACATAGATTCATGTAAAAATAGCATATTGAGATTAATCAGGAGAATCCCACTAAGAAGTAGATTTTTTTTAAGATCTCAAAGTTTCCTCAAAACCACAAAATGTGGTTTGTTTAGTGTATTAAACATTATAATAGGCATTTCATTGTTCGTTGTGCTATTCTGGGCTGAATTTGGAAATAAGGGGTCATGCTTATTAATGGATTGGCTCATTAACACATTCCAGTTCCCACACAGCATCCAACTCCATATGATCCCGTTGACAGGTAGCTGAAGTTGGATGCTGAAAGAACCTTGGGTACTTTGTGTTTCTTCAGTGCTTACATTATACCAAAGATACCAGTTGTTGCTTCTACACAAATTCGATAAAATATATTCCAAGTAATTTAATTTTTTCTTCAGATCACTTACTGAAATGTGAGTAGGTCAAAACAGATTTTATTTAGTCAGAAGCAATATGTTAAAAAAAGTCAATGCCAAGTGTGTCAAAGTGTCAGGCTGTTCATAACAAGCTGCATTTATTAAAAATTTAATGACAGAGGACACCACTGATTCATGATTATAATGATTTCCCTCTCTTATAGCCTTAATGTCCCTTATGCAAAATACATTTTGATATTTGTTTTCATTCAGTATAGGATGAACAGCAATGACTTCTAAAGCTTTCCATCATTACTGTGTTACTAACAGAAGTCAGAAAGAGGGTTTTTTGAAAAAGGAACTTCAAAAATGAGTCTATAAAGCAAATGAGAGCTGCAACCAAAAAAAATCCGTGTGTTTTTGTATCTAAAGGAACATCATTTTTACAGTCAGTTGTTTCACTGAACAAATTCCTCTTTCCTGACAGAGTACTTAGGATGAGTTTATTCCGTAACTGGCTGTTTCCCTTGTCATTGTAAGTACAGTCATCTTTGGGATTCCTTCTGAGAGAGATGAGTGATTGATGGTGATGATCCTGCACTTAGACCAGAGCATCTGAAGCTTTCAGTTGCCTGATGGCCCCACGTGTGTCTGACACATTGGTGGTTTTGTCAGGTGTTCTCAAGCTTGGCTTTCACAATGTTTCAAAGCCATTCTGAGACCTAGTTTTCAGCAAATTAAATTTTTATATATGTATAATCGTGATGTGCCTGAATAGTCGCAGTTGGAAGCTACATTATTCATCTAGGGTTTTGTTTTAAGTAATCATTTAGATAAATTAAGGCAGTCATAGAATCGGTTAGGTTGGAAAGAGCTGTAGGATTACTGGGTTTAATCATTCTCCCAGCACTGCCAAGGCCACCACTGACCATGTCCCCAAGGGCCACATGCATGTGGCTTCTGAATCCCTCCAGAGATGGGGACTCCAGCAGAGCCCTGGTCAGCTGTGCCAGGCCTGCACAGCCCTTTCCATGAAGGAATTTTTCCCAGTATCCAACCTGAGCCTCCCCTGGCACAGCTCAAGGCTGTTCCCCTGTTACCTGGGAGCAGATCCCGATCCCCCCTGGCTGTCCCCTCCTGTCAGGAGTTGTGCAGAGCCACAAGGTCCCCCCTGAGCCTCCTTTTCTCCAGGCTGAGCCCCTTTCCCAGCTCCCTCAGCCACTCCTGGTGCTCCAGCCCCTTCCCAGCTCTGTTCCCTTCCCTGGACACGCTCCAGCCCCTCAATGTCCCTCTTGTCACGAGGGTCCCAGAGCTGCCTCCAGCACTGAGGGTGCCCCAGGAATGCCAGCACAGGGAACAGCACTGCCCTGACCCCCTGGACACCATTCCTGATCCAAGCCTGGTGCCATTGGCCTCTTGCCCACCTGTGCACCCCTGGGTTGTTATCCAGCCCTTGTCACCAGCAGCCCCAGGGCCTTTCCCAGCTCCCCAGCCCCTCTACTCCAGCCTGGAGCTTTCCATGGGGTTGTTGTGATCCCAGGGCAGGATGACACATGTGGAGCCCCACAACTGGCCTCAGCCCATAGATCCAGCCTCTCCAGACTCCCCTGCAGAGCTTCCCACCTCCAGTATCAACATTTCCCCAACTCTCTGTCATCTGCAGAGCTGATCCCTACATCTGGATCACTGATAAAGGTCATTCAGCTCGTGTTTCCTAAATTTTGAGCCTGTGTTGTGCTGGGGATGCCAGCCTGACCCCACAAAGTGTCTGCTATTGTGTTTTTGTCAGTGGTAATGAATCATTCTTATGCAGTTGTTAATTTTTTTTATTGTTTAAATATTATCCTTGAATTTTTTGTTTATGAAGTTAATGTGTTGTGTAGAATAGACAAAGACCTCAATTTATCAAGCAGGGCAAAACTTTTTATTCAGTTATATGTATTCAATTGTCAAATGCCTTCAATATTGTAGAAAGTGAATTTTACAGTATTTCATTTGGGGTGTATATAGAGGACTGTTGAACTGTTTTTATAATGTAAATCACACCAAAGTGATATTTCTAAAGAATTTCAAAATACCTAGTTGTCTTTCAATGAAATTTAGCATCTAAGAAGGGGAGGCTTTACATAAAATGTCAGATATGCCCTTAGGGAATACTCCGAGTTGTTCTGTGGAACATGTGGGAACTACCAAAATGTGACATTTTAGGGTATGGAGCTGACTCTGGAGTTTTAATTTCCTTTATACTTGTTGGGAGTTACAGTTTCATTGACAGAACTGTAGAATGGATTGGCTTGGAAGGGACTTTACTGAAAGGTGGTTTTTCACCCTTTTGCAGTGACATTCCCGTGTGGATACTTTATACACTTCTGGTAATCACATTTTCTGTGAATACCATTCGGACAATAGGAGGTTCGTCGTGATACTTGTGTGACTACCTGTGTATTGTTCTGTGATTGGAAATTTTCATTGGAAGATTATCACCACTCTGCAGATAAATTCATCTTTTTCAAACCAGCTTTATAAGCATAGGACTTAAAACATCTACTTTTGATGCGGTCACAACACGAACACCATGGGGTGTTCACGGTTCTTTGCTTTAAACCTTGAGAACACCTTGATGCAAAGGAATGGAATCCCAAAGGCGGTGGTGGGCCCCTGACCCCAGCCCTTGTCAGAGTGAGGTGGAGCTGGTGAGCAGCACGTGCCTGCTGCAGGGGCAGTGGGCAGTGGAGCTGAAGCCTCCCCTCTTTTGTTTTTCAGGTTTGCGATATTCAGACCCACAGTGGGTTGCCAGCCCCCGCTCCGCATGCCGGCCCCATGCACTATTCTGGTGACCTCAAAGCCACCACTGACCCACACTGGAGCTGGCCCGGGGGTAAGGTACTGTGCCACCAACACCTCCTTTTTAGTGTCTTACACTGTTGCCTCATTTGCTAAACATTTTAGGATTGCTACTCCTCTATTTGAACCTATGGGACTTAAGTAGCTCAGACATTAGAAAAACACGGAGAATTGTCAAAGCGTGGGACTTACCTTGCCCTCGTGTTGCTCCTCTGGTGGCTGTGGTATCACCAGCATATAGTGCATGTGAGGCATCACATGGATTGGGAGCTGGCAATCCACAGTGAATCTGGACATCACACACCTGAAAACAGCCAAGCCAGGTAAGTTTAACACTGGGAGCCTGCTGAGTTTTCCTTTAAAGCTTGTTCACTCAGGAGAATTCAGCATCTATTTATGGAGGTTCTCTGTTGTGTTTTCTCAGTTTATTTTAAGGGACCAGATAATAACATGTAGTGCTTCTGGTGGGTGAGTCAGAGCTGGAAGACGCTTTGATATTCCGTTGACAGAAAGGAAGCAAGCGTTCCCTGTTCCCCTGAGCTATCCCTGGGAAAAGCAGCAGGGAAATTAACACTGATGGGTTAGCAGTGATTGAAGGCATCTTAGGCAACAGAATGTTTTCATGATCTGTTCTAAAAACCAATAATATTTTAGAGCCTGACAGAGATAACTTGTCCCACTGTATTGTTTTTATCTTACCTAATCTGTTTAAAAGGTAGATGGAAGCCATGAGATGTACTTCAGATAAGACAGGACTTGAAGCAAAAGCAGTTGCCAATTTGGTGTATTTTGTTGTATTTGAAACAAAAACCAGTGTATTACAGATAACAGTCTGTATTGATATAATTTTCTCAGCCCAGATGATAATTTCAAAATTTTGCTATATTACACATTTTCTTTTTTAGAAAAGTCATCCCAGAGGCCCTGGATACACAAACTTCCTAATTGGTATCCATTTTTTTAGCTTATATTGTAAAGACTGATTTTTTTTTTTCTAGAATACACAGAACGGTTAATGGTGTAGAAGTAACCACAAATGTTAAAAATACTGTTCTAAGTTTGCCCCTCTAAAACAGGGCTCCCTATTTTTAAAGGATTTTGAAGTTTTGAGGGCTTTACAGGCAATATTAAGACACAGTATTTGAGTATTTTCATGTTTTGGGGTTCTCTTGCTGAAAACATTGTTACAAAAATGGAAAAATCCCCCATCTTTTTCCTTCATGTAATGTTTATTGCATTTACAGTTGATGTCCTGGTAACTGTCTAAAGTTGTGGGACTTTTGCTTTCGTTATTTCACCAGCCTCATAGTGGTGCACAGTCATTGTCACATAATATTAGTTAAATAGCTGGAAATTTTTCCAGAAAGAAAACTTCTTATCATATATGTGGTAACTCTCCTGTTTAGCAGGAAGTTGCTGTTGTTGAATAACTTCCCAGGACAGAAATAATTATTTCTGTTAAACTGGTAACACGTTATAATTTTTAAAATATATGAGTTTAGAAAACATTGCTGTTGCTTGATTTGCAGATTGGAAAAGAACTTTATTATGACCTCCAAATTTTAAATTGGCAAGGTTTGTAAGCTTTGAAATACTCTTTTTGGCAGTCATAGAGCTGGGTATATAATCCCTCCTTGCACTGGAAATTACCTCCAGTCTTCCAACACTCACACATGCATTGGAAATGGTCGTTGTATTAAATTAAACTTACATTTATCATTTTCCGGAACGTGCATAAGAAACTTTTACAAGCATTAAAGGATTTGCAGGAAAATAAAAAGTCTTCAATAAAGTCATGCTTAGTAAATGTATGGAAATACTTATTCCAAGATAAGGGATTGTCAGCATCTCCACTTTTCTCTCTTCTGACAACCCCATTCTGGCAGCATTTAAAAATATCAATTAGCAGGTGCAGTAACACTTCCACATTGGATAGAAAGAGGTTTAATGACCTGGTGCTGGGAAAGTCAAGTGCCAGAGGAATACTGCAGGTTCTCTGTTGTGGCTCTCTCAGTGTTTGTGCTCTCACTGATCCCAGTGTCCTGCCAGGTCACACAAACATCAGGCAGTGTCAGACTCTCACTCATTAAGGTGTTGATGTTCCTGGCATTGATTTCAGTAGAGATTTAGAAAGTGGGGGTTTTTTATTAAAAATGCAGAAACTCTCTGCGTGAAGAATTTTTTTTTTTCCTGATTCATGTTTGATACATTTTCAGCAATGGAATTAATCCATTAGTTACCAAAAAAAAAAACCCCAAACCACCAAACAGCTAAATCAGCATTCTTTAAATGTTTTCTGTAGATGTTTCAGGTTATAGAGCCTGGTGCTGATAAAAAGGTTGTGGGATCCATCCCCGTATAGATCATTCACTTAAGAGTTGGACTTAATGATCCTTTTGAGTCCCTTCCAACCCAGAATTCATCAAATTATAGACTTCACAGAATTCTAAAATGAAACCAAATATTTACTTGTTCTTACCTACATTTTATCCAGTTCTGTCCTCAGTAATTTCTGCACTCACCTGGTGCAGTCCAAGATTTGTGAATAGAAAGGAGATTTCCCGGTGCTGTGAGCTGGGTATGTGTCCATGAAATCCTGTTCATGAGTGGGAAGAGCTTAGTTTGGGATTGCTGGGCTGGATTCCCACTCTGCTGCTGGAGAGGCACCTTCTCCTTCCCACCTCTTGTGACTGCTCTAAGCTTTAAAGGCTTAAAGTGACTCCAGCTTAGCCCAGTGCTCCAGGGACTTAAAGCAGCTCTTGGGAGCAGCCACCAGAGCCCTGGGAGCAGGAAACTGGGAGGGGATTGGGGACCACTGCAGGCATCCTAGGTAAGCCAGCTTTCCCCAGGGATCAGAGCCTTGGCATCCCTGTGGTGTCAGGAAGCTCTGCTGTCACCTCAGTGTTGTTCATTTTAAGGAATATTTTTTTGCTTAGTGTACACATGTTTTAATGTTACGTGTGCAGTAAGATGCTGTTTCCCTGGAAAGTATTTCATTCAGATTTTGTCTACATTTTGTGGGATTCTCCTCTATTTAGAGGACTTCAGTGGGTGTTGAGCACTGCACAGGTTTGTGTTGACCATCTGCACAGGAGCTAAATTTATCCTTGGAGAGAAGTGTATCAGTACATGTGTCAGGGAGATGCTGAGTTCAGTGCCCTCTTTGATGGCAATTTGAGGTGTATCTATGGTCATTTCTCTGAATGCCCTTTTTACCAAATATGTTGATTTTAATAGTTTGGGTGTATTTTTTTTCTTAGAAATTAAATGAAGGTTTTGAATGTATAAAGCAAATAATCAGTGAGTGAGTTGTGTAAAGAATGAGAGTCAATCTCTCATAGTAGTGTTTGGGTTTATTGTCACTGCATCTTTTAATCATCTGTATATCATCCATTAATCTTCATTAATTTGTATGTTTTCAAGTGATAACAGGGATAAAGTCATAATTTCTTTTAGGGAGAAGATACAGTCAGATTTTTGGTGCACACTTGTTTAGCTGGGAATATTCTCCAAGTCGTCACACTCCACAAGAGTTTCAGCCACTAAATTTTAGTCACTATGCCTCAGAGTGAAACTTCTGAGAACTCTTAGACTCTTAGAACAGGCAATTCTGCATTAATTTTTAACACTTTTGTACACTGATTAATTTTAACTATTGATAATTTTTTGCTTTCTAAGAGTAATAGTTTCAGCCATAACCAATTACCTCAGTCCCTTTGATGACAAGCTCCTTCTTGTGTCCTTCATTCTGTAATTCCTACTGTGTTTCCTGAGTTGCAATAAAATACTGAACTTCTGGAGTCTCTTTTAAGTTTCTTGAGATGTGCTGCTTTTAAAGGCCACTTATGAATACAAACCTTTCCTGTGCATGGGGAGAACAGTGGAGAAAATCATGCTACTGATTACTTTGACTTCTAAAACTGTATTTGAACCTCATTATTATTCTCTTCTTTTTGCAGTGGATGATGTTGGAGAGAAATTGGACCATATAGCAAGCACTCCCTTGAAGATTAGTACCGAAGTGGCAAATGATGATGTTGCTAAAGATGATGGCTTTGGTTCAGAAGTTATCAAAGTCTACATATTTAAAGCTGAAGCTGAAGATGATGTTGAAATAGGTACCTTGAAATCCTATTTATTCTTTCAGTAGTGTGAAGTGTTTCAGGGCCTTTCTGTTTGTTCTTCATTCCACGTAATCCAGTGACTGGAGTGTTTTGTAAAACGTGACATTTGTGGGGATGCAGCAAATGCTGGGTGTCGATTAGTCTCGAGTTCTTTTTTGATTAGCAGGGCTATTTTCAGGCAGCCAAAGCCCAAATGTAGAAGTTGCTGTGTGTCTGCAGCTGTTTTTTCAGCTGCTGCTTTTCTCTGAGTTTGCAAGACACAAGTGTGTCAGCACAGCAGAGTCTCTGGAGTGGATGGATCCTTTGGAGTGGTGGGAGCCTTTGGTTGCCTTTGCAGAGAGGGGAGGATTTCTGGGGCTGCACGTGAACCAAGGGAGTCAGAATTCCCTGCAGTTCCCTTTCCCCATGGATAGACCAGCACTCCCCATGCTCTGGGGGGATGCACAACTCACCTGTGTCTGTTCCTGAAAAAGCAGAATCCTCCTCTTGGTTATTCTTGGAGCTTAAACCTCTGCATCATTCCCAGGCTCTGTTCCCAAAATACAGTTTGTTCCTCTGGGGTGGCCTGTCAGTCTGAAGGGGCAGACTACTCGTGCAGCAGCAGGGAGAACCAAAATTTCTGATGGCTGAGAAGTAATTCCCAGCAGGGGTGTTCTCTGAGGAGGTGGTCCCAGCAAGTCAAAAAAATACTTGGATCTGAAATTAATCCTACCAGTGGCTTTGTTCACATTGACTTAATGTGCATAACTTCTTTTTATTCAAGGTGGGACAGAAATTGTCACTGAGAGTGACTTCCACAATGGCCATTCTGTAGCTGGAGTCATTGAACAAGGAGGTGTTGGGAGAATGCAGCGAGAAAAAATGGTTTACATGGCTGTTAAGGACCCTTCTCAGGAAGATGAAGATATTAGTAAGCATAATAAGAAACATTTTTTTTCTCATGCTGTTTGTACACCCATATAACCATCATTCTCAAGGACATTTTCAATTTTTTTTCTGAAGGATTCTAAAGCCTGAAGTAGTAGAAAACTAAGCTCATCTTCCTTAAAAATAATAAGCAGGCTATAATTATTTTAAAATAATGTGAATAATGTACTTTGTGCATACTGTGTGCGGTCATTTCATTATTTATATTAAATTTAACATGTCCATGGATGAAGTTAATGAGGTTAGTCAAACTTCTTTTTTTTTCTATTTTCCTACTGTGAATTAAGCAGTTTTCTGACAAAGTGGCAAATGTCATTAATTGCAAGTTCCTGAGTTTGTGTACTGGAAATTTTGTGGGCATTTGTTCTGGATTAGTATTTATTGATACATGTTTTCT
This sequence comes from Aegithalos caudatus, assembly GCA_013389925.1. Lineage (NCBI taxonomy): Eukaryota > Metazoa > Chordata > Aves > Passeriformes > Aegithalidae > Aegithalos > Aegithalos caudatus. The sequence goes on along the minus strand of WEIU01020407.1, from coordinate 296 downwards.
CTCTTTAAGGAATATCTGAATAAGCAATGATCCCCTAAATGCCAAAGGAAGAAAATTAATTTATATAGAGTATCAATCAGAGAGAGAGAGCAAATTAAATGAAGGAAAAGTTAAGACAAGCAGAACAAAACTAAAGATTTATTCTCCTCCCTTCATCCAGGCTGTGCTGAAATAGCAGATGAAGTTTATATGGAAGTTATTGTAGGGGAAGAAGAAGCCACATCCCTTCCAGACACCCATCTTGAGGACTCTGGCGTGAATAAAACCTTTGTCCCCGTTGCTTGGGCTGCTGCTTA
>WEIU01020404.1:150930-167094 GCA_013389925.1 Aegithalos caudatus | reverse complement strand
GTCATAGCTGTGTAGGAAGTGAAAAAATGTTTCTTCACTTCTGCCGTAATATCAGCAATGTCTTGCACAGTGGCTTTAGTATGTTGACAGCTTTGTGAGTCCTGAGTGCCTCCAGTTGGTTATTGGGTTGAATTTTTATCTCTGAGAGGCCTTTTTTCTTTTTTTTTAAGTAAAATGAAAATTACGCAGTTTTGGACTCTACTGGCTACTGCCATGGAAACAGAAAAGTATCTTTGGTGGAAAACTATCAAAATACCAGTATCATTATTTTTGTATCCTTTGTTGAGCTGTGAGAGAATATTTTCATGATGAATTGGACTTTGGTCTTTTTGTACAGTGGATGCAGTTGGGATTTCCACATTTTGATTGTGTGGGTAGTTATGTTTATTATTCTCTCTTTGTAGGGAGGCATTGGATCAGTGTCTTTTAAACTTGTGATGCAGGTCACCAGTGAGCGGATTCTAAATGTTTTTAGTTTTTCTGTTTATGTGCACTTGTTTCTAAGCTTCTGTTTAGAAAAAGATGAAAAATTTGAATAGATTTTTTAATTGGGGTCATTCAGACTGTATTTAGAGCAAGATAGAAATTTCTGTATTTGCATTCCTTCAGAGGAAGAAGAAATATTAATTTTTATAGCTCTGAAAGCCCTTTGCCACCACCTTAGCCTGTAAACTTCAGCAGAGATGCTTTTGAAAGAGAACAGGATTGTTTTCCAACCATCCCAACATGCAGTTGCGCTGTCCTGTCATTCAGAATCACAGGGATTTTGTTGCCACCCTTCCTCATTGCAAAGATAAGGCTGAAATAAGGTTTGCTATGGGGCTGTTGCTCAGTCATTAAGGTTATATCAATCCACACTGGATCTCACATCTTGCTCCAATGGGAACAGTGAAACAGATAACCCTAAACCTTACATGCCACTTGGGTAACTATGTGCCCTCAAATAAAATTAGAAAAAAACTTCCCTTTATTTAAAGGTAATGATAATGCTGCTTCCATGAGCATTTGGACTCTTGAGTAGAAGAATATGACACTGATGTAGATGAGGCCATAGTTATTGTTATCTATGCTGTGACAAAGCTTAGACCACTGCAAGGCGTGGTGCCTCAGGTGCACACCTTGAGACCTCTCAAAACCCAAAAAAATAGAGTAGTAATCTTTGTGGTCTTCTCCCTAAGAAGCTCCAAACAGAAGGACATAGCGTATTGGAAACTGCTCTGGCTTCTGAAAACTTCAGCTTGAAAATCAGAGTATTAACAATAACAACAACTTATTAAACAAAGCTGTTCAGAAAATGACTCTTCTGTCATCTGAGAAAGCAAACCGACATTTAGGTTTGCAGAATTTTTCACTGCAAAGCATGCTGTATTTTCTGTTTTGTCAGAACAGTATTTCCAGTCAAAGACTGTTTTGACAGACGCATCCTGACTTACCATATTGGTAAAACACCTGATTACCCAAGGAGGGAGATGGAATGGGGGGAAAACCCTGACAAATGTGCTATTCATATCTTGTTCCATCTGAAAAACTGTGTCAGATATACCAGACTTATTCAAAGAGTAGTTACATGAATTATTGAGGCTTTAGCTTTTATGTCATTGGTTCTGTAATGCCTCATATCTGCCATGATCCTGCAGTTTCATGCATTAAAACACAACCGGGGGAGTAACAGTTTTGTGACAATCAACTACCTGACAGCAATTAATGTAATTTCAATCAGTGCAGTGGGGTTGACAGTGAAGTCAAGCTGTACTGTGGCTGAACTTCAGGCCTATCCCTGTATCCCCAGCATATTTCACTGAGCTTATTTTTACTACAGCTTACTGCTAAAATAGGTAGATACTTGGAATTCATTTTGATTATGTAAAGGGAAAATAAAATATAATCTGTTTGTTTTGGGACTGCAGTTTTGGAATCTGCAAATGACCACAATCAACTTTTGTGGAGGCTTTGGTAAGCAAAATCAGAGATTCTGATTCCATTTCACTGATTTCTATAAGTGCAGAAGTTATATAAATCTTTTGAGACTTTTTCATTTTAGCACATGAAGCTGCAGAAGTTGCTCCTTATTCTGAGTTCACCACTTTAACTAGGAAGTAAGACTGTGACACCAGAACACAAGTCCATGAGAAGTAGTCCTGGAAGTAGTACATCTATGAATCAAAAATATATCTTCCTTTGCATTCATGTCCACTTTGAATATAAGGAAATGTTCCTGTGGATTTATTAAACTGCTGTGGCCTACTAGAAATAAATGTTTCATTTAAAGGTTTTATTTGAATGGAAGCTTTAAAAAAACCAACCCTCCCCCTGCCTGCACCTAAACAAGGATCAAGCTATTATTTATCTCATACAGAATCATAATTGATTTAAAATATAATTAAAATTATTTTGTTGATGGAAGTTTTACTGAGTGCTTACTGAAATGAGTCATTTTTGACATCCAGACAGGTTTCAGTACATGGCATTGGTCTTCTATCTTGCATTCTTAGGGGAGCTGCTCTATCAAATGTAAGCAAACCTGCCAAAATTCAGATATGGAAGTACAGTAACATGTGAAGTTTAGTATCAAGAGCTGTGTAGGTTAGAAAATTCCAGTCATCATTCTCAGGAAACAGAGAAATGTATGGTACTTGGTTTAGCAAACTGAGATAAAAGTATTTTTTAAGAAATTAGCTTAATTTATCTAGGCTTTATTTTTAGCAGCCAAACATAAGCTTTGTAAGGGTTTGTGCTTTCACATAATGACAAAGGAGTGATGACAGTGCTAAGTCACCTGTGCTAGAGGGGGTAGAATGTGCACACCTTTGTGCTAATTTTGAGATTGTCTACTGCTGTTGTAGCAGTAATAAAACTCTGCCCTAATGAATATGAGATCCAGGTAATTTATTTTGTGACTTCTTCAAATGACCTTCTGTTGTGCTATGTTTAGTTTTGCATTTTGCTTTGTTTTTTATGCTTGTAATTACAATTGCTTAAAAAAAAAAGAGGAAAAAAAGGCAGTTCCTTAGGGCTGTATATCATCATCAAGGAAAGGAGAAAAGCATAAATCTGATATTTTATCGTGAGCAAGTAAAGTGAAATTGTCACACATGATCCTTCTTTGTAGACAAATAAGCCATATTTTTTCTGGCCTTCTGGTAGAGGTTGTTGGACTGATATCTTGATTTTGCCTGAAACTGTTTTACTGGTCTGTCAGGTTTGGCTAAATGCCAAATTTCCGTTAAAACAGGAGAGCTTTGTTAAAATTTCTGTTGGAAAACAGTCTTAAGGCTGGAGATTTTTTTTTTTTTTTTTTCTTTTAAACCCCTGGGCATAAAAAAGCAGCTCTGCAGCTCGAACACTTTTCTGTCCTGTGGAAATTTCAAGTGTTGAGTTCCTACTTACTTTGATTCAGATAAAAAGCCTTTAACCTCAACCTGCATTGGTTGCCAAGCTGATAGTTATTCCTGTGTGAGTAACCCTGGAAATGTTTTTCCCTTCCTTTTAATTTTTTTTTTTTTTTTTTTTTTTAAGAAACCTTTATTCTGGGCTTTATCCTGAAAAAGTATTTCACAATGGGAACATTATTTTCTGCTTAGTTCTGTCTGGAAAGCTTTTTCAAAATACATTGACGTATTCAGATAACAGGTGACTGATATTTATTACAAATTCCAGGACATTATCAGAGAGGGTTTGGTGCTATGGAGCAATGCTAGTTGTAGGCAGATAAAGCAAAAAAGAATTGCTTCAATGTCTTAAAACTACTCTTATGTTAAACAAGTTTTATGCATTTTCTCACATCCACATGCTGATTTTAGACACCAGTTGATTATTTGAATACCTGTGGCACATTTTCACTAGTGTTACCTGTATGCTATAAATGGGAGCTAGATCTTTATGCAATATGCTTTTTTGCTGTAGGAAGATCCCATAAACTTGTTTCCTCAAGGGACTGCGTAAGACAGGTAGGATGGAAAGTAATTTAACTTTGGAATTCTGTGGGTGAGTGTCACAAAGGCAGAGGGGCTCTGAAGAAGAGGCACACCCCTTCAGGTGTGTCATTAAAGGGAGTTTTCACCATTATAGCATGTTTGTGTAGAATCATGACTTTAAGGTAGTCATTTTAATTTATTTGGAGAGAATCAGAGTTATTTAGCACCTTTTCCTGTTCTTCCTGCTAGGAAGTAATTTCCTGTTAAGTCCAGTTTTGAAAAAGTTCTGCCTTAAGGATGGCATTTCAAAGGATTTCCATATTGGCTGGATTCAGATGACTCACAACTTTTCTCAGACAAGTTTCATTGCAATCATCTGTTACATCATTGATTATTCATTGTGATCATTTACCATTGAATTTGAATGTTCTTCTAGGATATTTTGATTCTGCTCAAGTTCCAGGAAAAATAAAGTATATTTTCCAAGCAGTGAATAGGTGGCGATGGATCCACTCTAGACCCTTGGGATCAAGTTCACCTAATTGAATGAAAATTCTTGCTTTGGAGGTACCAAAACTTATGTAACTTATAGGTACATGTTTTTACTGACATACAGTTAATTAAAAATACTAATTTCTAGGAAGTAATTTGTGACACCCTGAAATAGGTGGGTTTACAAGCTGTGAAAGGAGCCAAGGAGTACTGCATCAGATACAGAAGTCCCAATGACTCTAGTCACAGAGTCTGCTCTAGAAGTAGTCTTTTTCTCATTCCTGAAATGCTGCACAGCAGGCCTGGGGAGAGCTGAATCCAACAATATTACTGTAGATTCCCAAACAAAGCTGTATTCCTCTTTACAGCCTCCCAGTTTCCAGTGCCTGGACAGACAGCAGCCTGCCTGATGAAGCTGGGAGCCTTCACCTTTGGAAGCCTTCCCTTGCACTTTGGTGGCAGCATAGATGTCCTGCTCTCAGCAGATCTGAGGAGAAAACAGGATTCTTCTCTCACAGATTTCTAAAGAACAAGGAGTATTTTAGGCTGTAATAAATATATTTTGAAATCTAAATTTTTCTGCCATTTGCCTGGGGTTGTCACCTTTCAATTTCTATCATCCAAAATGTTCTGATTGTCTTAATTATATCTCTTGTCACTAAAATTTATTGTATTTTATCATGCTTGGAGTATAGACATTTCTGTGATATAAACCAGAAGCATTTAGAAATGTTTGGTTACTTAAGAGATTTTGAGAACCAACATTTTGGATTTTTGATGTTGTCCCAACAATATGTAATTTGCATCCTAATTTCCAATTTACTCAACTTTATATTTAGGTTGCCCAGAAAAATTGTGGATGCCCCATCCCTGGAATTGTGTTCAAGGCCAGGTTGGAGATTTTGAGCAACCTATTTGTAGGTGTCCCCTGCCTATGGCAGTGGGATTGAACTACATGATCTTTAAATTCCTTTCTAATCCAAGCCATTCTATGATCTATGAAATGTCTCAGGACTTGTCGAAAAGTCTTAGAGCTATTTATGGTTTACAAAACTGCCATTAAAATAATTTGTTACTTTTCAGAGGAGGTAATTCCACTGAGAAATTATATATTCTGAACAACACATACCAGTAGTTAACATGAATTAACCAAAACATAATTTTAGAAGCAAATTGTTTGATTTGAAATTGTTTGGAAACTGTTGACAAGGGTTTCTTTTTATTTTTTCCCCTTTCCAGTTGCATTCATCAGTAGATGACATTTTGCTACTCAGATAAGAGGTTTCTAATAAATGATGTTTATTTGCACTGACATCTTTTTATTTTATTAAGAGTGGCAAGCCTTTTCCCCTTCACTTCCCTCTCCTTTAAATTCCCCTTTTAAAATCTTTCAGTTTGCCTCAACAATGGGATTAATACTGCTTTACAGAAACAAACACAATCAATGTATAACTCGGGGCCTCTGACATGCTTGCAAATAGTGCTTTCTGTCTACCCAGTTTTATTAATTGTGTCTTTTCCAATCCTATTAAGTCCTTCAGTATAGCCTGGCAGGGACATCTCCATACTAGACTTGGAAGCAGAAAACCACATTTGTACTGCTGTGTTGGACAAACTCTTCATCCTCTTAGTTCTTTTATTTTGTTGTCTGTAAAGTGAGGGTCATTCTACTCCCTTGTGTTAAGGTATGGCCTGGAAATCTGCTGGCAGCAGAGTTTTTTTACTGTGACTTTACAATATGAGGCAAGTGCTTCATCCTTCAGGAACATGCCCCTGTTCTCTGGACCAGCCCAGTCCCCTCCAAAGTGGAGCCTGACCCACATTCCTCTCCTGACTGAGCCCTCTCTGCTTTGCCCACAGGGCTCTCCCCACCTTCTTCATGCTGCTGGAGTCTGAGTAACATATTCACTAGAGTCTACAGAATGTTGTAATTAGTAGGGAACACTAAAAATCTTGTAGATACTAGTTTTTTTTAACCTAAATAAAGCTTGTCTTTGAACTTGAACAATAATTCCAATTAATAGCTTTATAGCCTTTAAAATACATATTTCAAAATATTCAAAGCTAACCATGTTCTGAAATTAAAGAATGCTAAATAGAAACACAGAGGCAACTTTTGATGCAGTTTTAGGCAGAAGCTAAAAACTAGTTTTGGTTTTCTTTGCATTAGAGTTGGACATTGGAGATTTCAGTAGGCAGCCAGGAAAATTCTGTGGAAGACACTTGTCCTCTTTCAACACATAACCAGTGAGAGGGTATAGGTTCTGCTCTTATGAGAGTCTGAATCTGGTAGTAATACTCTGCTTCCTTGGTGTCTCTGTGTTTCCAAATTGGCCACATTAGGCCAAATACCAATATTCCAAATACCTGTCACAAGTTCTTTAGATTTCAGGTCTGTTCATATACGTCAGAGCTAGGCTGGAACCAGAAGCCTCAGAATCAGTCCCATTGACTCAGGTGGAAAAGATTTATGTGCCTCTGCTTTAGCTAGATTATTTGGTGGGACATGGCTATGTTTCAAGGTATTTATCTTTGCAATATAGAACTCAAAGCAACAAAAGAGTCTTCACAGACTTTAACCATGTTTCTTGTAGTAAGCAAAAGGTGTGAACCTGGGAACAGTCTGGAGCAAAGCTTTTATTTTCAGATCGATATTTCACAATTTTGAATTTTTTTCCCCCAGTTTTAAAGCAGCTTTTTTTCATGTTGTCAGTCAGTTGAACTTTACAGTTTTAACTGTCTTTATATTGAAAAAAAAAATTCATTTGTTAGAAAACAAAGGATTTAAACTCTGAGTTTATGACAATTCTTTTTTTGTTTGTTTTGATGTGACCAGGTGTGTTTTTCTGCAAATTACACAGTGAAAAATATGGTAGGTTGGTTTTGTGGCAGCACAAAGCTGACAAGTGCATGAGTCAGAGTCCTGGAAGCTTTTACTTTCTCTTTCCCCTTTTCCTTCTCTTATTTCTCTGGTAATCCCACACATTGCATACAGGTAGAAATAATTTCTTAGAAACATCAAATGTCACCTACTTGATGAGGCTGCAGCCACAGATTTTTGTGAAGAACCTAATAAAGCACAATGAAGGCTAATCCTCACTTTTTGTAGAGAAAGGAGTTTAGCTTGTGTGTCAAATCTGAAAAATTATGTTAAACATTTCTGCTGTATTTGAGTTGAGAAACAGAGAACTATACCAAAGGTCTCTGAAAAAAAAACAAGACTTCTGCTACAAACTGAGCTTCATTGAAAATGAAGTAATTAATTAGCTTTCTAAATTAGTAGTGTCCTGTTCTTTAGTTTGTTTGTTCTTCCTGACTGCCCATGGGAGCTGGAGAAGCTTAAATTTATTTCCTGATAAAAAGTAAAAGTGCTAGGTGTTTCAGCTATGCTATGTTGCTCTTGAAGTGTGTGTAAATCTGCACTGGAGATGTGTTAGGCTATGAAGGCACATGGCATTTCACCTGCAGTATTACGGGTGAAGCACCAGCAACACCTCTGCTTATGGTGCAGAGGATCAGTCCTTGGACTGCTCCTTGGAGAGCCTGCGAGAGTGAGAGTTAGAAGATAAAAGGAGTATAGGCAGCTCAGTCCCAGCTGAAATAAAAAAAAAATCTGATACATTCAGTTGAGAGCTGTCCTTAGGAGACTATAACAGAGTAAAATTTGTTGCACTTCTTGCAACTGCTCATTGCTCTAGGCTGATGTCACTGCAGCATCACCAGGCACAGGCAGAAGTTGCTGTGGAAATGCCAGGGACAAATTTCCTACTTTTCAATATCTGTAATCTTTCAGCTTCTAATAACATTTGAGCTGTTGGTATAATAAATGTGCAGGAAATATAAGAGATTTAAAGAGAGTTTAATATTAATACTCAGAAAATGTTGTAATTTCTTCTCTGGAAGCATACCTGTTGGATCTCCTGAATGCTGGTGGAAGACACCTCAGTCTTGGCTGGCTCTCACAAGTTATTGCAGTGGCACATGGATCTGGAAAATGAAGTTGCTTTTGATTTCTGTTTAAAACATGCTGTTTTAACTTGCATATTCTGTAAAGTGGTTTTCAGGACAAGCTTCAAATTGAAGGTGGAGTGGAAGTCCTGGTGTGAGAAAAATCAGCAGCTGATAGTTGAGGATGCTAAGCAAGCTAGTTTAAATTTAGTTCTGCCCATATGGTTGTGTGTTTGTAGTATAGGTAGTTTTCCTAACAACATGAGTGAATGAGCAACTGTCTGGAGCTGGACATAATTGTATCCCGACCAGAATAGTCTGATGGGCCTGGAGTTCAATCTTGGGGCTAAAGACTTATCCAAAGTGTAGAGACCATTAGTGTCTCCACAGTGAGAACAGATCTGAAGAGCACATAAATGTTTTGGGTGCATAAGTAAGCTGTCTCAGGTGTAGTTAATTCAGTGCATTATTGTCTTGTCCTTCAGAATGAGGTACTGTTTCTCACTACTCCATCTTGAAAGAGTTAAAGGTCATTATCTCAGGGGGATGTCCATGCATAGCTAGGGGAATGTCACCTCTTACTTTATTGAGAGACACCAAAAAAGGAGTTTGGGATTTGCCTCGTTTAGTATCTTCACACAAAATTTGACATCTGTAAGAAATTAAGAGATTATGCCAGAATTGACAAGAAATGATGATTCTGTTAACTCTTTTAGCCAAGCAGACAGTGAAGGAGGAAGCCACAGCTACAGCAGTTTGGAGAAATATGTTTTGATTCGGGTTTTTTTGTCAGTTTTGTACTACACATCTTCAGAGAAAATGCACATTTGAAACAGCCATGGTTCTTCAGTCTGACTCACTGCTCTAGACAATGTACTTGATGGCTGGATGGTTGATGAAGTTGCTGGTGTGTTTGGATCTTTGCACTGATACACCTCTGTAATACAACCTGAAGCTAGAGACTGCACTGCATTTCCTGGTAGCTACAAGGTGGAGTTTGTATCTTCTGTTAAGTTCACAACCTGAAAAGAATCTATTTCTATAAATTTCTATAAAATTGTAAAGAAGGACACATGTGACTGGAGGCCAATTTGTTGTATTTGTTTAAGCTTACAAATCTATTTTGTTATTAAAGTTGTGATTGGGCAGCAGGGTAGCGGGCTATCTTCTTATGTCCTCTTGAATAGTCACTATTGTTGGGCATGCACAGCTGAAAGACAATACCTGAACAAGAATACAGCTGGGAAACACTAAAGGAATGAGAGTACAATAGGTAGGGAGTGAAACACAGGATATGAGAAACAGTGGAGGGAAGGCTTGAAATTTGAACATGTTAAGAATATGTGTGGTGGATGCATAGCCAATTCTCTACGATGAGAGAGCTGCACTGGAGGCAAAGGAGGATGTAAAAAAAACCAGATCACTAAATCACTGCAAAATTTCACTAGATATGATGTGAGATTCCTTAAAAAGCTCTTATTTTTATTTAATTTTCAGGTTATATATTTAAAAGCTGTATATTCTGGTCTGTATTGTAATAAAATTTAGATTTAGAGATTGAAAGACTATCAGTGTTTTTGAGGTAGTTTTGGGCATCATCAAAATATCAGCCAACTTTGGGCTCCTCCAAAACCTAGCAGGTGTTTTCAATCTTGTTATGTGTTATAGAATAGTATTTTCAGTCTTGGGATACATTATAGAATACTTTCATTTTCTGTAGGTGGCACTGAGTGGCTGGGTAGTCTCTGCTGAGTGTGTCACCACTATATTATTAAAAGATTCATAACTGGAAGATTTACTCCTTATTAGTGAATACTCAGGCTGATCTGAAATCATTCTGCACATCTTCTCATAGATGCTATGATTATAGTTCTGATTATTTTCTGGTTAGTAGCTAAATATCTGGTTTAAATACTGTTTCCAAAACAATCAGGGTAATCTAAGCAGGATGAACAGTTTGATTTTATTTAGGGTTTTTTTGAGGATTTTTTTTTATCCTCAAGGACCATTAGGTAGAATAAATGGAATTTGCCTGTTTTAGTCATGTGTTTTTGTTCTTGCTAGAGTCAGTCTTGAAAAAAAACAGAAGTTCCAGAGAAGCAAAGTTGTTTGTGCTAAAGTCCCTCAAAGATGTTTGAGTTGAGTGACTGCCTGTCACAGCTTGCTGTGATTGTCCTGTATCATTAGTGTCAAATTCTGCTGATTTCCTTAAAGCTCAAATCCTGGGGTCTTGTAACTTCATAATAGTTTGTTTTCTTTCTGTGTATTCCAAGTTTTCTTGGATAGCAGAGATGAGAAGACAAAAAAGCCTTGAAGGTGTGGCCCAAGTTAACTTCAAACTCAAAAAATAAGCAGAGTAGCTTCAGTAAAGAGGCCTGGTTTTGTTATATCGATGATAAAAGAAATTACTGTCTTGTTCAGAATTCAAAAAGATTCAGACTGTGTTCTTCAAGTGCAGGGGATTATTTTCTTGTCTGTGTTTGAAAATCAGTTTTTCAAGCTGCTACTCTTAGGATTTCTGAATTGTGTTTAATACCACTGATTACAAAGCCTTGCAATCTGCAGGCTGAATGGACATTTTTCTTTTTCACAGGGAGAATTTGGGAAAAAAAATGTCTCAGGAGACTGAAGCAGCCATGCATTGCTTCTCTTTCGGTCTGTCCTGTATTCTTGCAAAGAAAACATGCAAGTGATTGTGCATAAAGTAGAATACAATATAGGAAATAGTCTGCTATTTCTTCCCTGGTTACAGAGCATTCCCAGGTAACACTTAGTTACCTGCAAAAAAGAAAGATCTTCATCTTTAGTTGTGACTTGCTATTTTCTGGTTCAAATAGTTCTTACTAATCCTCTTCTGGTAACTCCTGACATTTCTTGGGTATATAATTTCTTTAAAAATAAATAAATGAAAAAAGTGGAACACCCTCAATTATACTTTTTTTTTATAATGCTGCCTCATTTTCACTTCTGTTGCTGTTAGTGGTTTTGGAGTTTCTAAGTGAAAACAGCAACCCTTTGTGAAAGAGGAATGTAATGCTATTTAAAATGTTTAAAAAATTGTTAATGACACTGTATGTGTAATGATATTAAAATTCTTTTGTAGCCCATCTATAAGAATTAATGCCAGTGCATTCATGCTTTCCTAGACAAATAAATATTTTTCTAAGTGAATGAGGCATTGTATTTATACTAACCTCACAAGCTTCCACTTGTCTGATGGAACCTCTGTAATCTTGCTTTATACAGACACAATAATGTTCTTTAACTAATAACAAATATGGAAATATATTTATTTCCTTTTCACAATGGGATTATCCATTACTCAATCAATATGCCTTTGGATTCCTGTATTTCCAGTAATATTGCTTCTTCATGAAGAGGACTGAAATGCAATTTGTGCTTAACAGATCTCATTTTGCTGTGATTTCTTTGTAAACAAATTTTGTCTTTGTAAACAAATATGTTCGGACAGTGTTGGTGAATGATGTGGTTTGAGAATGAGGATTTATGTTAAAGCAAAAGGATTAAGTATTAACTTATAAAAATACATAATGTTCTGCTAAGTAAATTTTTTACTTTTCTACTTTTTTAAAGGTGTCAGTTTATTGATCCAAATTTTTCACTGTAAATGTTTTCCTGTCTGATATAAAGGAGAAATCCTTTTTTTTTGTACATTATGGAACACTAAATTGAAATGTTTTATCAACACCCTTATTTCCTTTTAAATTAGTTTTTAAAATTTGAAATATGTGTATTTATTTTTAGTTATGACAATGTTTCCATTTTGTTAATCAGGAGTTTTCATTTATGCACTAAATTGTTAGTGCTGATGAAAAAGAATATTTCTTGTTTCTTTTGGCTTTCTGATTTTTATATTTAAATCTTCACAAATCTCGACTCAGTCTACTCAACTGAACATACTGCCATGTGGAAATGACAACTTTTGATTTTTGTAATTTTATAAAATGTAGTAATGCATCTGTGGTGGCAGTAAAAAAATGAGACTGCTGCATTAGGAGATATTTGAAATCTGCTGCACCTGAAGTCAGGAAAGCTTTAAAGTTATTCAGCTAGCAAAGAAAATTAAATCTGTGCTCTGAAATGTGTCTCTGACACATCTTACGAGAAAAAAAAATCTTATAGGGAGTTGCTGAGGAAGCAGGGGTTGTTTAGACTGGAGAAAAGGAGGCTCACAGGGACTCTCTCTCACTCTCTACAATCACCTGAAAGGAGTCTGTAGCCACATGGGGCTCAGCCTCTTCTCCTGGGTAACATGTGGCAGGACAAAAGGAAATGGCCTCAAGTCACGCCAGGGAAAGTTTAGGTTGGATATTAGGAATAAACTCTTCACTAGAAGGGTGAAAGCATTGAGACACGCTGCCCCAGGAAGTGGTGGATTCACCATCCCTAGAAGTATTTAAAAGACACGTAGATGTGGCACTAAGGAATGCAGTGGTGGACATAACAGTGCTGGCTTAAGTGAGACCTAGCATCTTAAAGGTGTTTCCAAACTATGAGAGTCTATGATTCCATATTTTGCAATTTCTAATTATCACTTCATAACTAGGAAAAAGATTTTCTTTGTCCCAGTTCATTGGCAAGTTCTGTTTTTCTCCAATTTTTAGACTAGTCAGTAAACTAAAATTTCTTGAATGTAATATGAATGGCTTATTTCGATATTTTGAGCCATTGGCAAGAAAATAAGACTAAATATAATACACTATGTTCTTGGCAAGCATATTTCAGATGTGATGGTTTTGTATATCTAAACAAAGGGAATATACTTCATTTTGTGGACATTTATGTATTCTGTCAAGAATTAAATAAATTTAATAACAAGTTAAAGGCTCTGCCACTTGGTATTATGGAAGCTTCCTGAATATAATAATAGAAAATGGAATGTGGTGTAAGATTCAATACTTAGCACTAAAATTATCCTGTTATCCTCTCTCCATTAACAATTACCCTGATGGCTTTGAATACTCGTAAAATAGACTGTTTGGGCACTTTGAAATTTAGTTCTAAGTCAGTTGGTGAAAGAAATAGAAACTGACTTAGTCAGATATTTCATTTCTTAAGAATACTGCATGCAAGGAGATAAGTAGTAAAGCTTGTGAAAATAAATGGTATGTTTAAACAATGACTTCTAAAAATAGAAATTATTTAGGACAGGGAGTATCAAAATCAATATTTGGTAAGTTAGGTGGTATGTGAAATGTATTCAGTTGCATATGTAACTGAATACATCTATGCTCATCCTATTGTGCTTTCAACATTTAGTGACATCTTCAGAGAAATCTCATACTGATTCCAAGAGAAATGCATTAGTCAAATTTTATACATAGGTTAAATGGTAATAGAAGCTGTCATGTTGTGCTTTGGTATTTTTTGAGTGTGAGAAAAATTACATTTAGTATTTGACAAAACCTTTTCATGCAAAGACAACAAAGTAGAGATTATTGCAAATTGAAGACACAGAAATTACTTAACTCTGGGATCTATTGCTTGATGCTTTTTTTCTTTTCAACAGAAACAGTAAGCAGTATTTTGTATAATTTTTGGTAACGTGTTGCTGTTGGAATTTAGAATCAAGAATATGCCAGGTAGAACTAAGATAGTCAGGTACAGGAAAAGCTCCAAAACAATACTAGAATGTTATTTTTATCTATGTTAATGAGGTTCAGTAAGATATATTGGGTATTTTTGGGGCTTATGTAAAATGAAAAGAACAAATAAAAACTGTAATAGCCAGACTTCTCTAACATGGAATATAGACTGTAGAATTTTTAGTGTGTCAAAGTAAATTGAGAGAGTGATTATAGTTACAAAGTTGGGGCTTTTTCATTAGTGGAAGAGGGTGCTTTTTTAGTCAAATATATTAAACTGTGACTAGTGCTATCTAAACAAGCTTGGAAGTAGAGACCAGCTTCTTGTCAATATTCCTATGTATAACATAAACTAATATATCATTTAGATAGTAAGAAATTGGAGATCTTTGAATTTTAATGTAGTAGAAGAAACATGGGTCAAAAGTGGAAGGCAGTGTTTAGGCAGGAATTTCCCAACAAATCCATGTGTTGCAAGATTAGAACCATCAGATTTATACAGTATAGTCCAGTAGGAAGAAAAAAGCAAATTATTAAGTGAATTTACTAAAATTAAATGACCCTGCTTGTGTAAAATTGTGATTTTGGAACAAAGTGTTTTCTGAACAACCTCTTCTTCCCGTTCCAGTACCCTCCAAAAATAATATGTCTGGTGAAGGATGCTGTTAATTGTTACGCTGTAGACACATCTATTAAGTCAAATCACTGTGTAAATCTGAACAGAGATAAATTATCCCAGCTAGCAGCCAAATTTCTGTATTTCTATCGATGATCAAATTTGTTCAAGTAAAGCCATATAGCAAGAAACAATTCTTATGTAGTTTGAAATGCTCTGTTGAGACCCAGAGACAAAATGTCAGCGCCCACAAATGGAAGAGAGCACATTTTGCAGTTAACATAAAAACATTTGCAACACAAAGGCGAGGATGCCAGCACAAAAGGGGGCTTTTAAGAAAAGCAACCATTTTGCAGAACTCCAACCCGCTTTCATAGTTTACCGGGAAATTTCATAAATGCTGTGGAAGTGCCAATGACAATGACAGCACAGGAACGTGGGAGGACTCTCTGTCTCTTAGCCGCACTCTCAAAGCGGGGTTCTGCAGGAGATGGGCTTGTGATGTGAGACACAAACGGACAAAAAGTAGAGTTAAAAATAAACACCAAAGTTGAGTGCCCTGTAATCATCATGAGAACGGAAAAATAAGTGAGCAAAGAGAAAGCCACCTCGTTTCAGAACAAGTACTATTATTACTTATGGGAACAGGGAATAATGGAAGCTATTGCTTTTCTGAGTTCACATTATGTGCTTTTCCCTTCTGCCCTGAATAGAGGAAAAATTTCTTTCAAAAATATTTTTCTCTCAAGTTTTTAATTAAAGTTTGGTTTTCTGATGCATTTTATGATATTAAAATATTATTAAAATGAGGGCACTACCATATGAAATAAATGTTCATATTTTATCGTTTCCTATTTACAATGAGAGAAAGTTAAAACACAATCAGAAACTTGGAAACATTGAGACTCCAGGTGATAGGACAGTCTGAAAAAGAAGTTAGGAGTGTATAAAGCTTTTGAATGCAAGGGTTGTATCACTGGAACAGATTAAGACTTTAATAATGAAGGATGGTTTTAGATGCCTATTTAGGATTTTATCACCTTTAAATGAGGTACAAAGTTCTGCATTTTGAATTCTCCATTGGCAAGGTACTTGCTTCAGGAAGCTTGCTGTTACAATTGTATAACACGCATTTCAGAGGACCCTGCACTTTTATGTGCTGGAATGACAATGCAAGACTTGGCAAAAACAAGGCAAAATGTAATGTGATCATCTGAAACAACTGTACCTGTTTCAATACTGTTGCAATTGAACAGAAGCAGTACACTTGAGAAGAAGATGACTTTTGAAAACTGGGAAAAGCATTAAAGCAGGAACCGAAATACCTGAAATGAGAATCCAAAAAAGAAAATGTAATTTTTACGTGAAATTTTTTCCCTGCTTCCAGAGTTGAATTGCTTAGTGGAAAGTTTCTAAAATACTAAGCACTACAGAGACATGTATATAGTTTTAAAAAGTATCCAGGCATTAATCTGAAATAACAATAAGTTTCTGTGCAGAAATCAGTGAGGGATTGAAGATGTCTGGAAGGGTGGTATAGTGTCTAACCTGCCTGCATGCGAATAGTTAATTATTATACAAATAATAG
>WEIU01020404.1:124377-140922 GCA_013389925.1 Aegithalos caudatus | reverse complement strand
AGCATGCAGCATGGGAACACTGAGCACCAGGCACTGCTGTATTTCCTGTGCTGTTGGAGGGTGCCCCACCATCTCATCTGTGGACTCACTGAACTGGCTTTAGGTACATAAAGATGTTCAGGGACCTCACACCCCACTCCCCAAGTTTTGGTTTCTGATCATTTTCTTAGAGAAGGAAGCAGGGGACGTGGCTCTTTTTAGCAACCCTCTTGGATAGGAACATATGTTTGGCTATGCAAAACTGGAATGCCAGCAGACTCTAGAAGGCTTTCTGCTTTCCTCAGATCAGGTTTTTCCTAGCATGAGGTATAGCACAAGTGAATCCTAGGAATGTTTGAAATGTGTAATTGAACACAAAAGTCTTGCTCAGTGAAGAGTACTGCTCTGTCAGGATCTGGAGGAAATATAATTGCTTTTGACCTGCTTCAAAGTGCATTAAAACCACATGCTGTGCCTTATTGGTGCATGTTTTTCTGACCCCAGTATGAAACACATTGCTGGACATTTGTCAATCAATAGCTGAATGTAGACTGGCCTCCCTGGTTTCACTCAAGTCTGAAGGATTCTGTGAAACTTATTGAATATTCTGAATGTGCAGAATTGCAGCATTTCAAGTCACACTCTAAAATTTTAAGGGTTTAGACTAATTACAGGAGCTCTGAAGATCTCCAATTAGAATATGACAGCAGTAAAAGATGCATTACGTGCCCTCCATGTTGCTTTTGGAATTCACCAGCAAGTATAAACCACTTTAGTAACTATAGGCCGCACAAAACACTGCTGTGTTACAGACCTGTAATCCTTGTTCGATGGTGGTTGGATTTTTTTTTGTAGCTTTGGTGCTTTATTTTTATTGGTAATATGGCAAATAATGTCTACATTTCCGAAGTTTTGACTGAATCATACTGACTAGAAGTTAGTTTTCGTTAGCTGACTTAGTTCGCATGGCTGACTTGTCTTTTGTGTTCACATCTTTTCTTTATATAAGTATTGTTTGTTTTTCCTTCCTGGTGTCCCCTCAATTGTTTCTTCAGTCCTTTAGCATAGTGTTCCTGTGCAGGTTTGCTTCTGCAATTTCTTTTCTTCTAGGAAAAAATCCAAAGTCAATTGCTATCTGATACTTAGTTTTGCTGTGACAGACTCCTTCTCCACAACCCACAACAGTGATTTTGCTGGTTTTGACATTGTTTCATTTGAGGATAATTACTTTATAACTAATTTTTGACTTCCAAATCATGTCGAATTAAAAGCTCTCAAGCTGTACAGTGTTTAGCCCATATACTCTTAAGATATCTTATCTGTGAGTGTCATATTTCACTGTTTTATTGGAGAGGAAACCTTATCTGTTCTGATTTTTTTTTTTTTTTAAGTAAACCACACTGTAATATCCTAGTGTAATGGAGAATTTTAGAAATGACAGAAATTAAAATGTTATTTGTTTGTGCTAATTCTTGTCATCACTTTTATTTTCTTTGTAAGCCTGCCCAATTGTTTTCAGTTCTTCTAGAGCTCTTTTGAATTTATTTTTCTTTCTGCCACTTAGGAAGAATTCTGCTACAATCCCTAGCTTTATATTGCATTTGTGTATTCCCAAAATTATCTGATGTTACACATTCTTTTTCTGCATAACAATGCTGAAGGAAAAGTGTCTCTTTTTTCAATAATGCCTATATTTCTAGTAGTCAACCTATATTATTTTCTCAGTTGTAAAGACTTGATCATATTGATCATAAACAAACAATAAACAAAATAAAAGTATTTTTGTCTTTTGAGCAAACAAGAATTTTCACACCTTGAGAAAGGTATTTATCTACTGCAATTACATGATCCTTTTTCTCTTGATTAGGGCTTTAGCTCTGGCACTCCGATTACAGATAGCGTCATACAGTGCAGTTTTTGGTCACACCTATGGATGTCCTTCCTAAATTTTGAGGAAATCACTGTAGGTGTTACTGTGTTCCTGAGACCTGACTTGGTAGAAACATAGTCCCCACTGCATATGTTGAACACACAGGTTGTGCTTTTCGTTTTCATCCAAGGACTTGGGAGTCCTTGGCTCATCCACAGTAGAAAAACATTTAGCATGAACTCTGTCTTATCCAGGTCTTTTCTTCCAAGACAGTGTGTGCTTTGCATCTAATTTTCTAGAATGAATCAGTAAATGTAATATAGGTGTGTGCAGTCATAAGTTTTAGAAGAATTGGTTCATCCCACCTACTTATACAACTCTTACTGTGGTGAGGCTGGCATACTCCCACTATTCACACTGGTCTTTTTTCAAAGAGTAATCAAAGTTGTGGCTGTTTGCATTACTACAGAGGTATATAATATTTCTGTGTATTTGTTATTAGGTGGTTTTCTAATTATTTTCTCATTATTACCCCAAGTTCTGTATTCTGTTCAATAACATTTATGCACATTTAGAGTCAAGCACTTATTCAGTGCTTTTATGAACTACAGAAAACCTATGTCATTATCTGACACCAGTGTCTTACTGCTTATAGCAAACATCAAACACAAAAGCAAAGAAAAAAAAATTGAAATCACAGACCCCTTGACATCAGTCTTTAATGAGGGTACCTCTTACTTGAAAACCGTAAAGATGCCCAGGAAAATAAAGAGCTACTTGCCAGAATGAAAGAAGTAAGATTTTCTGAATCAGTCTAATTTTAAAAGCATAAAAAATTATACAAGAGCTATTTTTTTCCCCCTAATGCTGTTTATTAAACTGTTGTATTGTATATATATATATACTGTAGCATATTTATATCTGGTCATGTTTTTTCTTCACAGCTTTATTCAACCTTATACCAGTGGGGCTTCGAGTTGTTGCTATCCAGGGTGTAAAGACTGGGTTGTATATAGCCCTAAATGGAGAAGGTTTCCTCTACACATCAGTAAGTACCTTGCTGAACCCTGTTCAGGCACAGCTGAAGTTGAAATCTACACAGGAATGAGACACGTGCCCACTTCTCAGAAGTTCTGTAATGTCTGTATATGTTGCACACACCCTGCATTGTCTATAGCATTATCTATAAATGGGACTGTGTACTACGTATGAATTACTGTATACTACGTATGAAAGTCTAAATGTTAACAGTCCTAAACGAACGTACCATTGAGCTCTTTTCCTGGCAGGCAGTAGTGGTAGAGTGCCATGTGACACAAAGATTATAATTTTCAATTCAATTCTTCAGTATTTTTTAAGTAAAGACCCAGAAATATTTTCTTAGTGACTTGTTGATCAGAATCCAAAAACCCCTACAACCATTATTTTTGCTGATGAGATTTATGAGTGACACTTCCACCTAAAAGGTCAGTAACAGCCTTATGGTTTATCACCATAATCTTGTAACTGTATGCTTAGTGTTTTTGATTTTTTTATATCAGATATAAGGAAAATAATGCATTCTGTGAGGGACTGTTACCTCTGTAGAATGATAAAAGTTTTAGAAAAAGTCTTCTGAGTCACAAAGAAGAGTGCTGGATAAAGCGACTTGGAAGAACTCAGACTGTTTCTGATTTTTCAGCTGATTTGATGCTAGTCACTCAGTGTGCTGTGAATGTAAAATTCCTCAGTTTTGTATAAATTTAGGGTCTTAACTTCCTTTGAAAGGCAAACAGACTTTAATGTGAACAGGCAGTTCTGTCAGGTATTAACAAGGTGGCTTAAAAGATTTTTCATTACTATATTTTTATTGACATCTATGTGAAATTTATTTACAGTCTTTTTCCATTTTTTACGTCACGTAGTTCTTAATTCCCAACTGAGTTACAATACACTGCTTTGTTTTCAATGTCCGTTGAAAGGAAATTGGAAAGATTAAGTTTTTGATGCCCTGAGGGAAAGTATTCTGTTTGTTCCAAACATACAATTGTCTTGCAAAAGCTAATTAGGAAGAAAAAATGGAACTAATCTTGAATACCAGTGTCAAGACTAAGAGAAAATTTCTCCTCATAAAATGCCTGCTGGAAACTCCAGCAGTATCATCTACATTTTTTTACATCTGTTCAAAACAGAAATTCTATCACAAGAAAACACTCAATATTTGCTATCAGAAGGAAGAAAGCTTGAAGAAAAAACCTAGAGCTATTAGAGAAAATGAGTTACTGACTTTCCAGTTCCATTGCATTGTGGGGGGAGTTAATTTCTATATCATGGAATGAAGAGCATTTTTTTTTAATGTGTTGGCACAATGAAGTGTGCATTCTTGCCCAGCACTGGTCCTGAAGTGGGTTCTCCATCCTCCAGAGAGAAATGCAAGTATCAGAATATGTGCTGTTTACTGATGGTTAATTTTACAGGGGGACCACACATGTACAAATTGTGGTAGGCACTGTTTTTATGTATTCTGGAAATGATTCAAGTTAAATGAAATTAAGCGAGGCAATGAAATGAGTGGTTTTATAATGTACTGCTTCCTCTTCCCTGTGCAGAGAAGGAAAGATGAGTGGCCCATTAAATGACAAAATTGACACATTAGAAAACATAGCAGAAAACTTTGTTATGTCTGTGAAATGATTTTCAACTTAAACTTTTGTCAAGTAGAAAAATAAAAACATTTGATCAAAAATGTAAAAGTAGTGGTTTAGTGGTTTCAAAACATCAGTGCTGTAATGCAGGTTGGTTTGTTTCATATTAATGTATTGACAACACTGGTAATACATTTTTGTCTTAGCAAGTACCTGTTTTCACCTTAAAGACTAATGCATTTGAATATAAAATGAAAAGCATCAGAGAGATCTGTCTTCTCCTGAGGATCAAGATGAAGAAGTAGTGCATGCACAGTTGTACACCACCATTTGTAGAAAAATATTTTTAACCAATCATTTTCTGTTGCTGTCTTGGTGGAGTTTTTGACTGTTTTTCACATCTGTGTATCTGTTGCCCCTAAATGCAGAAGTTCTGTATTACAGGTCACATGTTTTTCCCTTGGCTATTTAGAAGAGAATGGGAGAAGAAAGTCTTCTAAGTTTTGTATGCCAACTACCACCACTGAAAAAGACTGCTGCATAATGAGAATGCTAGTTAAAATGTACATATATTTATATTTATTACCAATTTCCTATAAGAATTTAAGAAGTGGAAGCATGCCCTGTAGACCAAGTAGCATTTTTAGCTCAAGTTGAGACTGAAGTTCAGTGTAGTCCTTCTCTGCAGAACAGCTCAGTGTCCCTTCTTCCCACCACATTCATATTCACAGTATATGAAACCTATATCTTGTGAGAATATCCTACATGTTGATTCCTCTCTTCAGAGACTGAAGGCCCCAACTCAATTATTTTTATCATAAGGTTCACATCACATTGACTAATTGAGCAACAGCACTGACAGGAAAAGTATTACGTGTGAGGCTGCTGTATGTTCTTTAAGAAGAAAACAAAGGTACAGTGGCAGACTAGTTTTGCATACACATTATCAAATGAAAATTTTCATTGTTTCTTGCCTTTTTTAAAAATCCTTTTTTAAATCCTTTTTAATGGTTGTTTGCATCAGTTTCAGAGTTGCTCTTTTTTCCCCTTTATTCTGCCATACTTAAGATTTTTTCCAACTATTTCTCAGTATTAGAACTAGAAAAATGTGCAGAAACTTCATAAAAGAGTGTTATGTCAGCATTTCTTGAAACAGAAACAGGAGGACAGGAAAATGTGTAAGAAGATCAGTCTCAAGAGCTTTTCATACCTATTTTGCCTGCTGCAGCACATGAGATTTGTATTCTGTCCTTTGAGAATTGATTGAGCCAGGATCTCTAACATACACTATCAAAGTCTTGTCAAATAAAGGAGAAGAGTCGTCCTTGGAGTTTGATAGGGTTTTGAAAAACTGCTGAAAGTTTCCAAATTTTTTTCCAAAATCATAACCTGTTTGTTTCTATGCATTTAAAATAATTATTGTAATACCATAATTATTTTCTATCATATGATATATGAGAAGAGCCTTTTCATGTTGTGTGTTCCCTTGTCCTTTTAAGTATTAGCTCACTTAAAGACTATCCACTAAACTCACCTTCTTTGAAGCTTTGGATTGCTGTGTCCAACTTTATTTCTCAGTGTGTGTATATTTACATATACTTATATCTGTATATCGATATATATCTAGCGATAAATAGGATATATTTACCTACTGGAAGCTTCCCAGTTTTACATGTGTGTTAGTGAGCAATGAGAATTATAAAAATGAGTTGAAATTTATTTTAGATGGTTTAATGAACTGTGAATAATTTAATATTTATGACTGACTAAATAATTGTGAAAGCTTGTTGGAGAATCTGGATTTTTCTACAAAGAGCCATCTCAGTTACTAGTGAGATTTTTGAAATAATACTTATGGACTTCATATGTTAAAGTCAAAAATTATGCCTTATTCCTTTCTTCCTTTTGAAAGGGTGAGCAAGATGAGGTATCATTTCCAAGTTTTGGCTTGTCAAAATCAAGAGGAATGAACTGGCTCCATGCATTGAAAAAAGGAGCACAGCTGCAGGGATTCTCCATGGGGAACAGGTATTGCCTGCAGCAGGAAGATGGCAGTGCAGTACTTGGCAGAAGCTTTTGTTGGGTTTCATGTTCATTTTGATCAACTCCCTTTGCAAGTAGTTCATTAGTTCAACTTCCAGGGGGCTGCAGGTTTTGTTTTTCTTCTAGGATTTCCTGCTATCTTAGCAGGATGAATTCAGATGTAAAACTTGTAATATGTTAGTCCATTTTATGATTTCTATTTTCCTGTGATGAGTATATGAGAGTCTTCTCAGTTTATATAAATGGATTTTTCTCCAGAATTATTTGATATATCTCAGAGTGTTTGGAAGGGCTTTTTCATCATAGGAGCAGTTTAGTGTGGTTATTACCTGTATTTGGTGGGTATTGGTGTAAGAGAAAAGGGAAAATCCAAAATGTAGACAAGGAAGAATCCTGTCTAGAATATCTTAACCTGCTTGTGTTTTCTTCTTCGTGTTTCTTCTTTTACCATGTCTTCTGCCAATTTTCTGAGACAGAGGACTAAACCAGGGAGAAAAGAGTACACATGTGATATGGTCCAGCAGCAGGTATCAAAGCCATAGGAATTCACTGCATGAGGTCTTAGCAAGACTGATGCTTTAAAAGATGACAGAGGCTGCAGGGCCAGGTCTGACCTCCCTGGTCCCCTCTTCCACCATTGTGCACTGTGGCTCCAGAGGTCCTCTTCCAGGTACGGGGCAGTGGGAACCTCACTGGAAGGATGTAGAAAGTAGAAAGTACTGGAGAGACATGGCTGCATTTCTAGGGGGTTTTACCAACTTTCTGTAAAGTATTTCAGAACTAGGAATGTCACACTACAAACTTAGCAGAATAATCTTCTTGTGAGGTGGGGGTTTGTTTTTTTGATCTGCCACAGTACACAGTGTTGAGGGTGTTGGAAGGGTGTGGGTAGGGGCAGGGTTTCTGTTGCAGTGAGATATCAGTCCGTGTCACAGCCTTCATGAAAGAGAGAGAACATCAATATCTGTTGCTGAGAAGTGTATTTGTTCTATCGCTCCGGCAACTCTCACCTGAAAAAAAAAAATCCTTTGAGGATTTCTCCTGACATTTTAGCAGCTTCCCCATGTCGTTATTTCTGCCACTTCTTTAAGCCCACATAATTGACCTCTCTGAGGAGAACAAAATTCAGCCTCAAGGAAGAACACAGGAGCACCTTCAGAGAGGCCTGGAAAAGAGTGAGAACTGAAGTACTCTATATTTCTAATATTCAAATCAAAGTCAAATGAAAAATAAATTTTCTCTAGCTTTTCATAGAGCCTCAATTTATGCTTTGGAATAGCAAAGCTAAGCATGTGCATAACTTTGAAAGTTCAAAGGTGCATAGAGCTTTACAACAAACAGAGCAGAAGGGAGTTTAAACTAGACAAAACCAAAGAGGAAATGTGATGTTTTAAAATTTTAAATTTTTTAAAAGAATAATCAAAAAGGGGTTAATGATGACACCAGGACAACATTGTTACAACAGTAGTTGACCTATGCTTTGGCAAAGATCATTTTCCAGTTTGCAAAGTATTGTAGAAATAGTTGGGAATGCATCTGTTTAGAGAAAAATAGATCTTGTTCTGTGATTTAAAAGATGTAGACTTTTATTTCTAGTGGTCTAAAGTATGCTAAATATCAGAAAAGGGTAAATCTCACTGCTCTTGAGGTAACTCAGGTTTTGTAAATGTAAGCCCATCAGAGTGGAGTGTGTCATAATATTGTGATTGAGAGAAAACGTTATTTTCTTTCTTATGTCAGACTTATGCTTTAGGGTCTCAACCTGCTCCCACACATTTATCTTCTAGCATAGACTTTACTAAGAAAAGGATAGGACCTTATTTCATTTGTCATTATCTGTATCTTGGAAGAATTCTGGCTCATTTTGTAGAGAGGAAAATGGGTATTTTTAATTATTTGAAAACCACATCTGCTGGTAAGGGCTTTTGAAAATTGATTATGTGATATTTTTAAGAGTGTAAAGACATAGACTTTATGCAACTCCCTTATTTCAAGGGCTTAATACTAAAGTGCTTCCTTACATATGTATACCATTTTTGCATTTCCAGTTATTTTTTATTCAATTTGGGATCAGTTAGAAAGTGACCTATATTTTCTTCATATTGAAAAAAAATTTTTGAGAGGAATACAGCATGTTTCAGGGCTGTGTTCCTCTGTAAACTAGGCTGTGTCTTTCAAAAGGTAAACAAGTTCAGCATGTTCCAGCAGTTGAGATACACTGACAGGGAGGAGGAAAACATCTGCATGGTTTTTGCTTATTTAAATCTGGTTTTGGAGGCAGATAATTTGTCTCTCAGGTTGCCTTCCAAAAATAAGTAAAGAAAACTGCTAATGAATTTATTTATTCTATGGCAGCTCTAAAGGAACGATTGATAACATAGCCCTGCTATATTGTACAAAAGAGTGTCAGATGTCCCTACTACAGTATGTAGTAGAAAAGGGGTACAATATACATACTAAGTCCATGACTTTTTCTGTAGGTTAGGTTTTCAGTGCATTTTTGATTGAATATGCTGAAGCCAATGCTTTCACACACAAGATAAGGTAAAAAAAGGGGGATTGCAGAGACATGAGAGTTTGATAAGGCAGGAGAGAAGTGAGAAGGGAAGAGATGAATGGAATGAGGCTGACATGAGGAGACTGTGATAAGAAGGGATATAAGAAAGAGGATAAATAGCACAGTGGAGCAGAACACTATTGTAGAAACCTTATAAAGATATCATCATTGCAGAAATGTTTAGGATGATATCACTATTGTTCAAGTCTCATGCTCACATTGATTACTACCTTTCTGAATTTTTCCTACCCACAAATGGCTACTATTTGAACTACTGCTCATAAACCATATTGTTTAATGAAAAATGCTACTTTGAATATATAAAGATACAGTATTTTTGTGTAGCTTCTTACTCTATGGCCATAGTGCCCTCCTGGAATTTAAATGCTGCACTGGGGGTAATAACAGAACTTGACTTAAAACTTGCAGCACTGTTTCTTGCCATTAAGACCAAATATGTGTGTTCTGTTTGTTTCATTAATGTCTACACTATCCAGGATCTAGCTGAATTTTATCTGTATAAAACAGTTTAATATTTCTTAAATTATTCATTTTCCTTTCTCATGTCCCTGTGCAAAAAATCTCTTACTACCTGTGTTCTCTCTCCCTGGAATGTATATAAATGCCCCAAGATTAAAAGTTGCTCTTCCAAATTTGTCAGTGCATGGACAATCACAGAGTCTGCAGCTGCAGCTGGATATTTTTCAATAATTGTGTGACATGGAATAGTAACTGTGGGTAGGTATTCTAAAATGAGGTAATCTAATCTCATGCTTCAGGGAGTAGGATGACTGCCACAGGGAGTCAATGCTTTCCCCAATGGATGGCATCTTAGAGTGCAGTTGCTCTGAAGGAGATTTGTTTCTGAACTGTTGTGCAATGGTCACAGCTAAGGGCTGAGCACAGGCTTGATGGACCAGCACCTTAATCAAGTCTGTCAAATTTCTGCTCCTGGCAATTCTGTCTCTCATAGTAGCATCCCTGTATTTTTGGCCAATGTTTGTTTTGTTGCATAAATAAAACTACACTGTTCTGGATGTTTCTTTATTCTCTGCTTTGTTGCTCTTAAAATTTTGGGGTTGTCTGAAATCCTAAATGTTAAATGCATCTCACTCTCTATTGTATACCACTCTTGCCTTCTGTTCTCTTACTTCCCTTCTACTGGTTGTATCCCAATCTAAAAGGATCATGTTTGAAATTTCTAATTTTCCATTCATTATTGTTTAATCTTACTCATTCATTGTATCCAAGTAAGGAAAGAGCCTACCAAGGGCTTGGAATCTCTCAGATTTTAGACAATTATCAAAAACATGTTTCCAAAACAAACTCCTACTACTTCTTTCAATCAATGGTTAATGAATATTGAAAATATTAAAGACAATTTTTGGAGGATTTTGGGGTAAATTGAAATCCATTTCATAATAAGTGGGTGTATAGAAGACTTCCTATTGCATCATCAAGAGGTGTAGGTAAGAAAAATCTCCAACTTTTAGTGGAGTAGAACACTTAGACACATGTGGTGCTGTCTATAATTTCTGTAATGGCATAGTTAATGTATCTTCTGTTATTCAGGACTATTTCCAAAAGATACACATCTAGATACAAAGACAGATAAACAGAAATTAACTGAGAGCTTTTAGTCTATTTTCAAAAAAAAATGCTTTTGTTTGTCTGAAGAATGGCTTCAGTCAGGCAAATATTTTTCATTATGTGAGAAAACATCCACATTACTTTGCAAAAATGAAATAGTCAAACGCAGAGTTTGTGATATTTATTTTTAAATTTCTTTAAAAAATTTGAATACCTTTATAAGAATATTCAGTTTATATCTGATAATATCAAGACAAAAGATGAGAATGGTATTTATCTAAGTAATTAAAGAAAACTATGCAAGCATCCTATAATTTCAGGGAACTTTCTAAGGCACCCCTCATATCCTATAATAAGTTGGTGTGGGCTCAAGTATGTGCCTATTAAATTATCATCATATCTTTACAACAATTCTGTATCAGGTGTGGTCCTATGATTAGACTTCCAAAGATGGATAGTATATTTAAAATGCTATTGTAGTGTACAACTCTATACAACAGGGCTTTGTATAAAAGATATAGTTCTAAATATCAGATGCTGACAAACAAATTTTGTGACAGTTTTCCTGTTATTTTTGATTTTTAAGGGCCTCATTTCACCTTGCCATCATACCCATTTATTTTATTGTTGTAGCATATTCATTTTTTCATTTGAAGAGGCCAATGTGTAGCTAAGCTTAGTGAATGATGGTCGGTGATAAATTTATATCTCCTGTAATCTATCCATATGCCATGTGTCCCTGTGAAAAAATTGGGAATATTTCTGTTTCTAAGGCAGCTTTAGCCATGGGCTGGATCCTGCATGGAAACTTGACCATCTGGGTAGGCCCATAGAAATGCTGATTCTGCATGTCCTGGCTAATGAGCCCTTACCTTGGCCTCTCACATGTTGGCAGAACGTGTTAATCTGGGACCTGCCTGAGGGTGTTCATGCTCCCCCCTCTCGTCTGCATGCCACAGGGGACAGGGGCTGCTTCCATCACCTTTCCCCATGGGATTTTCCATGACCAGGGACACGATCTGGTGTGCAGCTTTGCAGAATTATGACAGTCTGTGGGTGAATATGTCCACAGGAAAGGATGAGATTATCCCTGAAGCCTTGTCATGCCCAGGGAACTAAGCCTCAGAAAGGAGAACTAGGGACCATATTTTCTTTCCCTTTAGGTAAATTAGTAGCTAACTATTTGTTGATTAGAATTCATTTACAACGTAAATAACTGTGGTAACATTGATTTTTATGTGTCTATACAAAACTGACTAGAAAAGCAAGGGTCCAGCAATTGTACATAGTTAGCTAACATCAGGTCTTGATTTCCCTCTTGGTTTGTAAAATTCCTCAGTCCTCTTTACCTGCTGGAAACTTTCACTTAATAGTGTTCCTTGGTGTATTCCCATGGATAGTACATGATCTTATTACTCACTATGCCCATTTAGACAAATACCATAGTTCCCATACAGGGCAAGAATTTGATAGGGTGTGATTCTTTCCTGCCTTCTCTTCCCCTCATTTGGGACACCATCCAGTCAGAGGCAGTTTTAGGTGGAAACAGATGTCTTGAAGGAATGTATGAGGTTCATTTGGCTTGTTACTTGACTAGGCACTAGTTGTGGCACAGCATCAGAATAACTCCTAGCAATGGTGGGACTTTTTCTGCCCACAGCTTAGTGTAATTAGAATTCCAATTTTAAATTTCTAAAGTACTGCCCAAATATTGAAGTGTTCCGAAATTTTTAGGTGTACCAAGTGCTGGCCTAGTTCTGATGCTAATTACAATTGCTGATCTCATAGGTATCAGGGTTGGCATAACAGAGCATTTTCAGAAATCTGTCTTGGAAGGGTTAAACTGGTGAGTTTGTTGTGCAGTGTTTATTCAGCATGTTCTATTCAGTGTCAGATGAGAAGCTCTCATGACTGATTCCTCTTGATTTGACAAGGATACTTGTTTCTTAGCAGACTACAAATACAGCCTTGGGGACATATTTTCTATCCCTGAGGGTGTCTCACAAGGAATCGTAAATCTGTAGAAAAAACAGCAGTCAAACCTGAATTTTTACAGCAGCAAAAATGCTGGAGTAGGGGTGAGTAGACAAGTCATCCCATTGTGTTTGAATTCAGATGAGACTTGTCTCTACATTCTGTTCTCCTGATATATTTGTCACTCAACATTTTGTAATAATGCCACTACCTGGAAAACCATGAACACCTGAACTTAATAGACAGGATTTTTAGGAAAATCTTGTACTTTGAGTAATTGAAACAAAAACCTGAAGACTTAATTCCTTCTGTGCACTCATGGCTTTCTTTTTCCAATAGCACTTCATGTTATGGAAGGCTTTGGCTTCTTAACAGACTGGTAAGATTTTTTAGCATTACCAGACATTTACATGGTATTACTTAATCTTTAATGCAATTGTGTCTGCAAAACTGAAAGCAATATTTCAACATGAAAATGAAATACCCGTACTTTGTAACTCCACAGATGTACAGAGCTAAAGGCCCAAAGTTTTCCACAAAAGAGATATGATTGCCTAATTCACTATGGAATTGTTTACTTATTTCAGAATTGCCTAACAGCCAGTGAATTTTAAAAAGATAGAGAAAGGGGTTTATACCACAGGCAGAAAACAAAATATAGCCAAAATTTCATAAGCAAATTATGTTCTCTTTTCCATGTCCCTCTTGGCCAGCATGTGACTTCCATGTTGTGACTGATGTCCCCTAAGCAGTTATTCCCTTTCACATTGCTGTTCAGGCTACAGGCCAAAACTTAGCACAGCCCAGATCATCAGGAAAGAGAATAATATTATGAAAAGATCTACTCTTAGAAGTAGCTCAGATGACATTAGGAATAGGTATCTGTATAAGACTTTTTAAATCTACTTGCCAAGGATTGCTACTATTTCTCTCCCCAGTGTGTTGTATTACTGGATGAGTGTGGCTTTCTTAGGGAAAAAAAAGTTTAAATTTTATAAAATTTTAGTTCAAAAAGTAGACCTGCCTGATATTAACTACATTCCAAAATTCTTGTTGGTATTTTTTTCTTTACCCTAGGATGGGTTTGGATATTCCCTGCCAAGGGCAGTAAAAAGTATATGTTACTGTGATAATGAGAGAATAGTCTAGTCAGACAAAAGAGTAAAGTATAGTTAATACAGAACCATCTGGAAGCACAATCTCTGTAGAGTTAATTTTGATTTTACAGTGGCATAGAATGACTTTTAGATTTGGTAGCAGTTTTTCCATTTGTTCCAGTGGGATCTGAAGCTATTGGTCTATACTTCAGTAGGTACTGGAAGGATTTGCATAAGTGTAAGCATCATTCTCATTCAGCTTCTGGAACAGAATATATCAGGGATTCCTTCGTCTTATTCAGTAAACAAATGCTTTTAGTAGAAAGCATTCTTAATTTCAAGCTGCTTTCAACCTTGTACTTTCCTCTTCCCCTCTCCCCATCCCTTTTTTCTCTGGAGAACTTCTTTTAAGGGTTAGGATAACAAAGGAAGATGCAGCATTTAATATTCTGTTTCAACACTTAGCTGTTCATGAGGAGGACCCAGCTGACTATTTTCTTCTTGACATTTGAAGATCAGGAGTGTGCCCTTGTCTCTTCATTTTCAAGTATCTATTGGCACCAGCAGCAAAGGAGATGAAGGAATCGGCCTTTCAGGCATTGGAAATGACAACTTCAGGAAGCATCAGCTTATCATTCATCTGACCATTGAAGGTGGCTGAAGAATAGCATTTGAAAACAGAATAAAAGATAAAATTGGTATTTCCCTTAATACCTAGAGAAATTTCACTGCATCTTTGACACGTGTCAGCATCCTGCCTGGTGCTCAGAACTGTGAAAGTCACTTTTCTTTGATTTACATGATTAGAAGATAGGTCAACTGATTTTCGATTTTCAGGGATCATCATGTGGAGGTGACTGCTCTGTAGATGGAATTTGAGGAATAGTAGGGTAGTATCTAAACTACTTTGTTCAACTCACAGCTTTGGATGTGCAAATATGGCATTGAAAGTAAGAGACAGAGGAAAGGATTAGGATTAGATGATCCACAGGTATATTATATTGTGTTCACTTCAAACTCTGCAAATCATATTGAAACAGTGTCACTATATGAAAACAGTCTCACTAGTGAATATTGTCAGAAACTAGCCATGATAAAAATAGCGTCACTTGAAATTGTTGGAGTTACCCTAATAGGAAGTGCAGGGACATGGACCATGTTAGAGACAGACAAGATGTAACATTCACATTAAATGACGCTTTATTCTGGCAGATCACTATTTTATTAGTTGTGAAGAGTCATGCTCATTTTCATTTATTTGCAGACACATCAGACTCAGAGGTCTTAAAAATTGCACTATGAACTTATCCTCATGACTTCCATAGACACATTTTTGTGTGAGCCTACAGTGGTAGAAACTTCATGAATAGATTTGAACAGTAAAACTACTAATGGAAATGTAATGAAAATTTTGATTAGTTGTTTAACTGAAAAAAAAAATACCTTCATGAGTTAGCTGTTGACATAGATATTGCTGAATAAAGGGAGAGATTTAAAGGAATTCTAACACTTTGAGCATTCAAGGTATTAAATAAAAATTAAAAGTACTTTGAAAGAGATGTTCTGAATTCATCTAGGTAGTTATTTTTTAATAAAGTAAATAATCCAAAAAGGCAGAAAACAGAAACAATTACCCAACCAAGTTTTCAAGATTTTTAGGAATAGAGAGAATGCTGAAATGTTCCCATAATTTTTAGTAAAATTCTAGACAATTAAAAGAAAATATCTTCATAAAAACAAGTTCATTTAAAAAGGCTCTTTTTATATATGCATATAAAGGGGTGTGTTAATGCATATATTTATAATTAGACTAAGTCATGTCTTTGTGAAAGAGATGGACTTCAGAAGTTCTGTAAATAGGTTTGTTCATATCTAGGGGTTTTTTTCGACGGAGTTGAAACAACCTCTTTTTCATCACTTTCTTTGCTTTGTCAAAAGAAATGCTGGAAAATGCCCATATCTATTTTCTCTCTTTTTTTGTCAAGTCCTATTTGTTAAAGAAATGCTATACTGTTTTTCCTTTGTCTCTGGATGGAAGAAGGAATTTTATTTGGAATTTCATGGCCTGATGATTTTTCTAAAGTTTTCCAACTCAGTTCCTGTCACTGGTAGACAGCAGGGGGTTCTCCAGCTATGCTTAAGATTGTTAGTAGTAGTTTTCTGTTAATGTCAACTTGATATCTCTGTGATTGGAGTGACCCGGAAAGCCAGCTGTGTCCTCATTAAGCTCAAAAGTCCTCATTAAGGTGGCATACTGTTCTTTTATTCTGAAGTAAATATCTGCTTTCAACTCTAAAAAGGCAATCAATAAATAGATTCATTTATTTATTCCATAGCATGACTAGGTAAAAGAAGTAATGATAAAAAACGATCAAATATTTTCATTAACATCTTTTTCTTTGTCACATTCCATTCTAAACATCAGTGTTGAAATATTGATAGGAAGGCAGGCTATTTTTTAGGGCGGGTTATTAAAATTATAATCTTATAATAAAGGAATATTTATTATTCTATATTAGAAATATTATTCTTAGTAAAAGTATATGCCAAGGATTTCTCACACACTTCAGTAGTTTTCATGCTTTTGGGTAGCCTCAGTGAGAAGGGCAACACTGTTGCTTCCATGAGGGAAACCAGAGCCTTAGCAGTGCCAACAAATGGCCATAATATCATAGTGACAGAAACTTATTTTGTTGACTAATTCTGCCTGGTGACCCCTGAGAATGTGACATGCAGAAATGAGTGTAGCTTTCTTACCCCCATGTGTTCTGTACAAGAATGCCAATAAGCTTTCTTGTCTTCCTTTAAAAA
>WEIU01020404.1:90992-124070 GCA_013389925.1 Aegithalos caudatus | reverse complement strand
TGAATATAGTCACAAGGCATTCTGTCACATGGGAAATGTCTACAGAAATTATTGAAAGATTCAAATGTTTTGAGGTAACTTTATAGTAGAATGAATTTAACAAAACAGTGAAATTCTTTCTGCATCAAGCCTGATGTAGTCTGCAGTGTGGAATACCCTGATTTCTGCTACTAAACCGTGGCAAAATTGCATTGTTCATCCACATACTATCTCCAGAAATGTGTCTTCAGTAGATTCTGTAAAAGTTCTATCTTTTTATCATTTTAACAAAATGATGAACAGTGGCAGAACAGTGAGAAAATGTCTTTTTTGTACAGTTTGTTTGGTGGGAGCTAAAACCTCATGTTCAAAGTAGCTGTCTAAAATGAGCTTTTTGTCTTATCTTTTTTTTATTTTCTAGTTCTGGTAGCTATTTCTTCCCTCAGGTCTGTATTGTTAGCTAACTGGATTACCTGAACATAGGGACTAAGTTGTAAATTCTTCCAGAGGAATTTTATGTCACTATGCAGATAAAATTTAACTTTTACAACCTGATCTTTTGGTCTTGACCACGGATATCTCCTAGCTATGCTGTAGATGAAAACAAAGCAGAACCAGGTACAGCTTTTGGTATTTTCAACTGAATATTGAAAAAGATTCCCTAAACAAGACTCTCTTCTAGTCTTCTAGGTGTAACTTCTGCTGTGGAGAATAGTAAAAAAAAAATGGTATTAAACAGATCAAGCATAACTAATCATTTTAGATGTCAGATTTAGCATACACATAATGATTTCAAAGTCACATTATTTGAAAATATAAAATCCATGTTTCATGGGCAGCAATTAAGTGAAATGCAATGAGGTCAAAAGCATTCCAGGCCAAATTCTGTTAAAGCTTCTGTAGACTTGGCACCTACTCCTTGATACCATCAAAGGTGATTTGAAATGTAAATAATGCTTAGAAAAATACCTATATTTTTATCCAAACCCCTGTACTTAATTCAATGACATAACTTGCAAAGTTTTTATATTTGAAAGATGTTAGTTCAATAAAATTGGGCAAGGTTCTTTCTTTTTGATGAGGTTTAGTTAGTAGTTTCTCTTTCATCTTAAAAGTAATGTAATAATTAAAGGTTTAAGGCTGAAACAGAAAGGACACTTATTTCTACTTCTTTATATTAAAATGGCTTTATATCTATTCTGTGCAACAAAGCTAATGAAAGAAAAATATTATCTTAGAATTAAACTACTATTTTTTCTAAGATACTGAAAAAATTAAGTAACATCTATAGTGAAGTGTTAGTGTAACATTGCAACAGGCCTGTCCTCTCTTGTCAGAACTTCTGGACCTAGGGAGCTTGTTATATCTCCTTGAATGCTTTTCTTAAGTGTAATTCACCACATGCATAGTGTATTACATGCATTTTATTTTGGGCTTCAAGAATGCATCTCAGCATTACTTATTTGAATCCTCATATAATCACTTGGGTAATTTTTCCGCTTTCTGTATTTTCAAATCCTGTATGTCAGGGAATATGAAAGTATTTTGAGTATATCACTCCTTTTACTTCAAAGAGCAGCTTTGGATGTTTTACTAAATTTATGTTTAAAATAGTGACTTCTAGTGGTGTAGAAGACACTAAAATGTCCTAAAAATGGTAGTCAAAGTAGTATTAAGATTTTCACAGCCAGTTTATGCTTTTTGCCAAAAACCACAGGAGTATAGAGAAACAAAGAGGTGTATAGGACTCCTATATGAGGGTTTTCTTTTTTTTGTCTTTTGGTCCCTATCTTCCGTAACAAATTGCTAAAAAAGTAATGAAATCAGAAATATCCCCTAAGTTGTTTTGTTGTTTAAAGGTGATATTAGAGCCTAATTAACCGCCTTGTATTGTGGGGAAAATCCATTCTGTAGTCATTCCTGTCATTGAAATGCTTAGTGCAATGGAGTATTAGGCTGCAAACAATATTCCTGAGTGGGTTTACATCAGTGAGCATTATGCAAAACCCAGCTATANTGTACACACACATACAGATGGAGTTGGGAAATGTAACAAAAAGGATTTTCCATTATGTCTAATCATTTTCATTGCTGTTCAAAAGAACACTGTTGTAACAGTGGTCAGGGAAAAGAAAAAGACCTTTCAGAGAGAATGCCTTCAGGATATACTGTACCACCTAGCCAGTAGTATGATGCTGTCTACCTTAGTAAAAAACCTTAATAAAAATAAAAATACCTTAACAAAAAAAGTACTGTAATAAAAATTTTCCAGTTAGATTGAAATGTAAGATGGTAATGAGAATGCATTTTTTTAACACACAGCTCTATGAGGCTCTTCAAGACAATTTCCAGGAGAAGGTAGGGGGCAGACTAGTGCACCTGAAACCCCATATATACAAAATAGAAACTGATGCAGAGACTGCTTTGAAATGAGGACGACCTATGAATAAAAAGATCATAGAAACAAATGTTACAGGAAGTAAATGATGTAAAAATATGGGAATAAATATGTATCTTATTTTTTCCTGTTGAGATCTGAAAGGTAATTTGTGAATTTTATCTGCAGAGTGCAGGTTTATTATGTAAACTTAAATGCTATCTATAGCCTAAATAGAAGATTTATTAATCTGTAATATAATTTTTCCTTTGTTTTTCCCTTTTTCTTTACATACTGTTGAAAAGTCTTTTCCATGGTATTGCTTTCTTAGGTGTGCTTTTAGCTTAACCTTTTTTAGTGTAGGAAATTATCAATTTAAAAACCATTTTTCTAATGTAAATTCTTAGAAAAAAGTTTCTTCATGTGTTCATGGTATTTGAAGGTCTGCTTCAGAGCATTAGAAAAAATAAATGGTATCTTTTCATAATTTTTGGTACCATAGAGTTTGGGTTAATTTCCTCTAATACTCCCACTTCCTTGCTAATAAGTAAATAATAATTGTGTTAATAACTTAGTAATTGTTACAAGTTGTAGAACAAATGAAAAGGATATGAAGGAGAGTTTGGACTCTAAGGCACACAGTGTGACTCTTGGGGATGGTCCTGTGAACTGCCCAGAGTTAGACTCCAGTGATCCTTGTGGGTCTCTTCCAAATCAGGATTTTCTATGATTCACTGATTCTGAGTGGGTTAGTGGTGAACTGATCTTTCAGAGAGGGAAATTAACTCATGCTCCAAAAAGTAGGACACGCCCCCACTGGGCTTCTTTTGGCCTCCCGATCTGTAAGGCTCATGTTCCATCCTACCCTGAGCCTCTTCTTCTTCCCTTTCTATCCCAATTTTATCATCCAAAAAGCCATTTTCATTACAACCCAATTTATTGGTAATATTTATACACTCTTTTTAAAAAGGAGTCATTTGCTACATGAACTGTTGAATTCAGTCAATAAACAAAACCTAGTGCTCTGAAGATCTGCAAGAGAGGTAATTACAGCACTAGTATCAATCCCCGTATTTCTTATCCCAATCCTTACAAAATACAGCTTAGAGCTTTATTTTGAATCATCACATACAAAAAGAAGAATATAGGAAGGGAAGTAAGAATGATTCAGAATAGAAATTAAATCCAGTAAGCAGCATGGAGCATAGAAAATCCTTCTAATAATATTTTGTCCACTTCCTTTTTTTTAATTTGCTTTTCTCAGTGGTTCCTACTGGTTGTTTTGCTACTTTCTTGTGCAAAGCTAGAGTCATAGTAGAGGTTCATTTTCATTTGAGTGTGCAAAGCTAAAAATGAGCATAGAAAAATCTTTACTCTCAAATGTTCTTAATAGTTTTTAAATAGTCTTCACTGCTGTCCTTTTTTCCATTGAGGTCTAGACCTTTGTTTTTTATCCTTGAGAGAACAAAATGAAATGAAACTATCTAGTCTAAATTATTTCTCAGAAAACAATGCATGCAATGGCATTCATCTGATGTCCAGCAGAGCTCAAAGAAAAAGTAATGAGTGGCTGCTACGCCTGGTTGGAATCTCATGGATCAGCAGCACAGGTTTGTAGCTAAAATGTAGGTAGCTCAAAACCTCCTTCAGCAGCTCCAATGGCCCAAACATAAATATGTTCATTTTAGATAAAACTCCCACTAAATTCAACTGGAGGGAAACCCAGATAAGAGTGAATAGTTTTGAAAGTTCTACTTCCTATTTCATTAAATGGAATGATGAAACATTTGCTATTTTCTGTTGTAATGAGGTTAGCACAGAAAATGAGGTACCACATAAAAAGGCTCGAAAGTAGTTGAGATTCTAACACCTTGAAAAAAAAATGCATTTATTGCTGTGATTTACAGCTCAGTTTGATTGTGAGGTCTGAGAAGCTTTAATATATTCTTGAGAGGTGAGATTTTTAAGAAGTGAGAGACAATAATAACAACACTTGATTAGTTCAGCAAGGTATTTAAGAGTAAATTTGTATTATTTTTTAACCTTCTGTGTTTAGGGATATTTTATATTTTCTTCAAGATTTCTGGTGGTTTTGCTCTATGTTGTGCTGAGTGCATGTTAGTTTGAGTTGCTTTTCACTGTAAGGAGCAAATAACATTCAGAAAGGGAATGGCATGATGACCAGATGACAGTTCAGAAATGGTAAAATAATCCTACTACTATTACAATATTTCACGCTACTGAAAGGGAAAAAAGTTAGAAAACTACAGGAAAACAATTTTGCTAAGCTGCGTAAGGACTTGAAAAATATTACACTGAAGTCATGGATGAAACTTTAAATGCTGCATACTATTTCATTTTTTCACATCTTCGAAAAAAACACCAAAACATTATTTGTCAAAAAGAGAAATTTTATCACAAGTAAGAAGTAAACTAAGTTCCAGGAGATTCCACCAGCATGGTGTATAACAGTAATAGCTGAAGTATATATTGCTTGAGTCACTTTTCCTGTGTAATCTCATGTAAATTTTTATTTCATTCTAAAATGTGTCTTCCTGAGAAGCTTCTGTTTAAGCTTGCTTTGTCCACCACTCTTCTTCATTCCCCTCTGACTTATTTTCTAGCAAAAACTAGAAATAGTTTTAATGCCTATAAATTCTCTTGAGGGCAGTTTAATATGACATGGCTGTGTAGTAGGGCACAACCTTTGAGCTTGCTGTGAAGGTAAAGAATGCTTTAGAAATATTACAGAGATTAGGAAGAAATTGGATAAATGGTTCTGACTTCAAGACTTAAAAAGCCTCCACAACACCCAAAAAAACCCCATGAGTGTTTGATCTTTTTTTTTTTTTTTTTTTTTTTCACATTGACCAAAATGTTTCAGAACAGAATATTATTGTGTAAAGGAGATGCTTGAATTTTTGATGTGTGCAATGAAAGATAAATAGTCAAAGTTCATGTGCAGTCAAACATTTTGGGGTAACATAAACCTACTGCATCAATTTTCTTCTGTTACCACAAATAGGTTAGAAAATAATCGAGATAATCCAATGCTATGAGTTTTCTTGATTTTTTAGATTGCTTTAGTAGTGTGCAAGTATAGAAGCTTCAAGAAGTGAAATTATCTAGGCATTGGCATGGAATATAACTATTACCATTGGAAGACGAGTCTGCATCCTCTGACTAATAGAGACCGGCAATGAAGACACTCATCTCTAACCATACTTCCTTCAAAATAAAATAATATTCAGTAGTTTTCATGGACCAAGTTCAAGAATTTATTACTGAAAGAGTATTTAAATAAGTATGGTAGATTTCTGCAACTTCATTGGAGAGCATAAGTTTACCTTGATTTTGTTTGCTGTAGGGAAAGTTCTAGACCCCACTATTTTTGGGGTGTAGAATTAATACTGAGTCGACTGTTCTCCATATAGACATAGATTAGGAGATATGTTACTGAAGAAAACTAAACTGAATTAGTACTTAATTATTCAGAGGCTATCGTCCAGGTAATTAAACTGTCTGACTTGTACATAATTTGAATTACTATCCTAGGGCACATTATTCTTTCTAAACTGTGAGTCTTCATTGAGTGATAAATCTGGTGTCACTTTTGTTTTTATTTGGAATACAAATTCCTTATATGCTAAACTGTGATTCTTGTCATACAAAATTACTCAGTGTCATGGTGGCAGTGCTTTCTTGATAGGCTTTTGAAGTCAGTTCATAAGGACTGCATGTTCATTGTGTAAAGTGGTAAATTTAAGGTTTTAATTAAGCCATAAACTAAAGATTGTTTTGAAGATTTGGGGGTGGTTTTTTTTTCAGCAGAGCAGTATACTGTAATTGTAGTCAATATGAAAAAAAAAACAAAAACAAATATATAGAGGTTGTAGCTGTCTGTATAGTTCAGCTTGCTACATTCCCAAAACTTTTTCTCAATTGTGTTTTACATTGTGTCTCCATTGTGTTGTCTCATAGCAAACTGATTTAAACATTTAATTGAAAACATGAAAATTCCACAATTAAAAGTCCTGAACCAAATTATAATAGCCTTGTATCCTTTATCCAGAACTAATCATCTAGTTTGTGCAAGTCACAAATAAAGATAATGCCCAATATCTTCTAAGACTTCTATAAAGAAATTTATTCATGTTAAGACATTGTTCTTCTTCACTAAAAGAGATCTGCCTCCACCCTACTCCATCTCCCTTGTACTGCATGCAAATGTTGTTACCGCTCTTATAAGAAAGGCGAGGATGCAATGGGTACAAGCATTTTATTTTATATAGGCCACCTGCACACTAGGAACATACCTGAATATGATTTACAGGTTTGGGCTTTATTTTTTTTTTTTCATTTTTTAAATAAAGCAGTCATAGTAATTCTCTCTGTTTTCTTCTTTGTTGTTGTAGGTTTGGGGTTTTGTGGTTTGTTTTGATGTTGTTTTTGTTTGGGGGGTTTTGTTTGTTTGTTTTTATTGTTTGTTTTTGTTTTTGTTTTTGTTTCTTGGTTTTTGGTTGTTTTGGGTTTTTTTTTTGTTTTGTTTTCTCTTTCTATATTAATATAATTTTGGCTACTGTCTTGTGTTACAGGGCTAGATGGATTTTGTTACAACATGACCCTTCTCTGTGGAGCCTTATTCAATTCAGTCGGGTTTATACTGTTGCGATTCTGCTGTCTGCTGTGTGTTTACTAACTACACAGCATGAAGCAGGCAGAGTAAAGGCAGTATTTAAAGATTTTTTGAGGCCACATCCACATCCAAACTCTGTGAAGTTTTTCTTTTTTTGTGTTCCCCCAAATTGTAATCTCAGCAACAGCAGTGCTCTATATCTTTGGTAATAACCAACAGCTGGCATCATGCTAGATACCGCTGCTTGATGGTGCAAAGATATTTGTCATACTTTCTAGTTACAGAATTCAATATAAACCTTTAAATTGCAGCTTCAAGAAGTGTGTTGCTAAAAATTCAGTTTATCAACTGAGCAACAGCTTCCTGTGCTTTTTCTCTTGAAAGGAAATATCATTCATTTATTTATCCTATGGTAATTAGCCAAGAGCTGCATTAGTGTATAATTTAAGATCTCCTGTGTCAAAGTGATGCCGCCTTGGCTGTTTCCTGAGTTTTCTGATCCTGGTGTTTCTCCTTGTCAGGGCAGTCCCAGGAGACAGGGATGAATGCTGGGGAGATTTCTGCCTCGTATAAGGATGTGCCATTACTCATTACTCTTGAAAAACGGTCAGCATATGGGGCCTAGGTATAGGCACAGAGGTCAACCTAACCAACCTGTAAAGAATCTGTGATCACTTTTGCAGAGCACCTGTCTCGCTGAGACCTTGTTCCAGGAAGGTAACGCAGGACAGGAGCCACAGAGGGATGTGCAGACAGGTGGTTGTTCCTCTGTGCTGTCCCAAGGGGTAGGTGCTGTGGTGCCTTTCCAGGCCTTGTGGTCTCAGGCTGTGTCCTTGTTGCTCCAGCTGTTTCTGACAGGACAGGTACACAAATGATGCTGTCTGTAACCAGCCATGGAGGCTGCAAAAAGCTCATTTTGCTTTTTACTCCCCCTCCCAAAGAATCATTATACTGCTGCCAGGGCTGACACTGCTGCATTAAGATAAATGGCACTTATCACATACTTAGAGATTTGTGCACTAGCTCTAGGAAATCCCACTAGTATTTTCAAATTTTGTGTCTATGTTTTAATTAGCATGATTTTAAGAGTGTCACACCTGGTTTTGTACATGCAGCCATGCAAGGGAAACAGTAATTTATTTCTAAGGGTGCTGTAGTTTTAGCTGAAAACATGACTGAAGAGTGCTCCTGATGTAGCACTGACAGTGGCCGTGATTGTATTTTAATTTCTTTTTAACTAGAGCTACTTGTCCATAAGGGAGACTAGATGAAGTATGAAAAGTTTTGTTCAGTTCTTAATCACTGATTTACATAATTCTTTCTGATCCTATTTTTTAATTTTTTTTGGCTAGAGATATAAAACAAGGATAGAAGATTTGATGTGGAACTTTGCTTATAATTTTTCACATACAAAATATACATAAAAATATAAAATAAAAATATATCTTTTATTTACTATCATTATATATATATATATATATATACCTAAAATATGTTCTCCTTTTTGTGTGAAATATTCTCTCTTAAATAGCAGAAACAATTGGAACAGTAGAATGTGTATATATTGAACATAATAATTTGTGAGGACTGACTTTA
The DNA here is from genome assembly GCA_013389925.1 of Aegithalos caudatus. Lineage (NCBI taxonomy): Eukaryota > Metazoa > Chordata > Aves > Passeriformes > Aegithalidae > Aegithalos > Aegithalos caudatus. The sequence goes on along the minus strand of WEIU01020404.1, from coordinate 115,482 downwards.
GCAATAAAAACGAAGTCATTAGTTCAGAAAAAGCAACAGCACAGTTATTATTATGGATCTAATAAAAATCATTTGGCTTTTTCTACATATGAAAAATCAATTTTTACTTTTCATGCACACAGAAATCTATGTACTATAGTGAGTCATAAAGAAAAGTCCTGTCTCTCGGTTTAAAATATTTAGATGCAGCTAACTTTAAAGGGATTCAGCAGTACTTCCTTTCTGATAAAAGCACAGATTTATTTTATAGAAAGTGGGGCAGTTTCATGATTTGTTTGTGGTTTAATGAGGGTGTTGTGGTGGTGAAAGAAGCCATTATTACTGGTAACAATCACATTAATTTCAAATGGCTGAAGCAATGCAATTCAGTGAACAAAATTTGCAAATCAATGCTGTAAAAATGATTTGTTGTGCTTGAGTTGAACAGCTGATGTGTTTGTTGCCTATAAAATTGAGATATAGTACATAGTGCAATGATATGTAAGTGGATATATAGTAAGTAGAAATAGATGGGTTTTTTCCTTGCAAATATTTCTTTTCAGCACCTTTAAGGATGAATCTCTGTTTTATGTAATAAAGACAGTATCCTTAAGGGCATTTTTTCATTAATGCTTTAATATTTGAGACAGAATGGACTTAAGGTAAAGCAACAGATTAATGTGACAATAACAGTAACTCTTAGTTACTAAGAGTTATAACTCTTAGTAGTGGCACAACTGATTTTGAATGTCTTAGAAGGATACAAAGGTGTAAAACTGACTACCTTATTATTTGGTGTGTTTGAGGACACCCAAGTCAATTTTTTTGCATTGTCTTCATACTTTGGCATATGATTTTCACATATCACTATAGTAGATTAGGTACCTTTTTCATTTCCCTTTTTTTGCTCTCAAGTTTTCACTGGGATGAGTAACCAAGAGCCTTTTCAGGAGATAAACTGACAAGTTTGATAAAATTGATTTTGCAGACACTGTGATTGTTCAGATTTGGCTTTACTAAGCTAATAAATAGTATCTTTTTCACTTTTTTCTATATAGGAGAAAGTTTCAACGTTTGCTTTTGTTCTGGAAAAGCATCTACCTGTCCCATGATAAAGATTTAAATCAAATTCTATTTGTAATGTTTTTTATTAATTTTGTTAACTACTAAATCTGAAAGTTTGAGGAAATGAAAAGAAGAAATTTAAAAATCCCTGGCAACCAACCCTGTTGAAAGCAGTTGTTTTCTTTCTGTTTGATGCTTTATTCAAATTTCTACAAATCCACAGATTTGTGGGTTTTCAAAGCATCTATTTTTGTCATCAACGGTGGCTGTTAATGAACAGGATACTTTCAGAATTCAAAACAAAACTGCTACTCCTCCAGTGTGCTTTGCAAACATGAACTGGTCAATTCTGCATTCAGCATTGGTGTTATCACTGTCATTGTTTAGCAGGTAGTGTAATTAGAATCCATGTAGTCTGAGATTCCAGACCTGTGAGAGTCCAGATTACAGAGCTATCATAGTGGAGTATAGTAGAGAAGTGGGAGGTCTCCACACAGCCTGAGGTGCTGTGATGTAGGATTCACTCAGCTCTTCTGTATTGCACAGCTGTACAGGCTTCTTCTAAAAATTCAATTCGGACAAGATATTCCATTGCTCCTTGTGAACAGACTACAAAAGAAATTAAATTGGGAGATGATTTTAGGCTGGAGGAGAAAGGAAGTTGGTTCTCATTCATGTGATCAAAATTGACCCAAATTTAAGCAATTTCTACTACTGCTGACATAATGGCATTTGACCTCCGTGTCTCAGCCTTTATGATTGTTACAGTTCTTGCCTCTGACTTCCCACTTGATCTTAAGACCCTCCCTGGCTAAACAGACCAGATGCAAATTTTCTTATGGTGCTTTCTTTCCTTCTGTATTCTATTGAATATATAATTCAAGCCCAGCCTTATTTTCCAGATTTCATATTCCATTAGAAATAGTTGCATTTTTAACTAAGAATTGCAGATAGAGGAAAATAAGAAATGGTTTCACCAGTATGTTTCTTAATAGTTCCTGTAGTTTTGGTCACAGTACAAAACTACACTGATACACTATGTATCCTTCTGCAAAGGGCTCCTCCAAACAGTAAGAGTAGTATCTTTGTAATAGTTCTGATTCCACATACAGCACCTTCAATGAAAAAACAAGACAGAACTTCATTGACTTAATGGTGTGCAAATCTGTATAGTGTACTTAGGTTTATAATTGATAAGAAAATTTTAGTACTTCTGTGCACAAATTTTAAAATTAATAAAAAAACCCACATGGAGATTTTTATGTAAAATTTCATATTTTAGTTTATAAACCTTGCAAAAAGTTCTTCTTAAACAACCATTAATCTTTATATCAAGAAAAAATATTACAGAGAACTCCTGCATTTGGTAGGGGGTCTGCTATGCTGAGACTTCATAGCACAGTTGCATATCTACAGAGATACCTCTAGAAGCATTCACTGAATTTCACAATCACACTCTTGTGCATGATAAGTATTTGAAATCTAAGTTAAACATTTTTCACAACTCTTAGTGAGGTGTGCTTCCTCAAGTATTTTAATTCAGCAGTTGGATTTTTTTAGTCAATAAATCTCTATTTTAGTGATCATCTTCAGGGTTGAACTAAGTTGAGTTCAGGGCTGTACTTAAACCTGAATACGGATAGGCTTGAGTTCATCTCTTTGTTAATGTTTTGTCTTTCTGTTGCATAGTTTTGGAAAGGACTGAATGTAAGTAGAGAAATGTGAATAGAAAAATTACATTTTCCCAGTGACCGGTTCAATTACAATTTTGTGCCTTGAATTTCTATTTGTTTAGTAAAATGCATTTAATAGCATTACAGCTAAAGGAACAGATTTAACTTGTGAACCCTAAGCCAGTGGACCTCTCCTAGTCATTGCTCATTAAAAACAAATGTTACCAAATATCATCTTATAGCAAGGCCATGCCTGATTGGGAAACTTCATTCTCTGGGTCACACTTACCATTCCCTCACAGTGTCCTTTGCTCTTGTTTCAGGCTCAGCTAACTTCACGTTTTCTGTATTCTCTTCAAAAGTGTTAAAACTTGGTCATTAAGCCATGTCATAGGAATTTCCTGTAAACAAATAATTGGCTCTCCAGAACTTGGTGAAATTATATATTTTTCCATATGTTTAGAGTTTCCCATGCCATACAATATTGTTCATGTCAAAACAGCTTGCTTCAGAAGATGACATAAAAGGCTAAAAATCAATAAATCTTTTCACAGTTTGCCACTAGGGATCATTATACAGTGTTTATTAGTTGTCTTTCTTACCCTTCAGATGTAAGAAATAACAAATCTGTTTAGCCTTGTTGTGTCAGACTACTCTGCTGCCTGCTGTGAGGTATCAGCACTGCTGGCATGAGCAGCAGCACTCCAGCCATGCTGTGGAGGCATCTGCTGTGGGCTGTCTGTTGGATCATAACACACTGGGACATCTTCTCACAAAACATTTATTCTAGCCCTTTTTTATCAACTTTTTTGCTTCCTCAGCAGGACCACTGATGATTCAGTGCCAGGTGCTGTAACAGAAGCCACTGAAGAAGAATGGGCATGCTGGCACTTAGGGCTTGGGGGGTATCAGCAGGCAGGTTTACTGCACATGGCTGCATGGCTCTTTCTCTCCCTTGTGGCTGGGACTTTGAGGAGCCCCCAGACTTGTTTCAATCTTGGAATTTCTCATCTGTCCCCTGCTTAACTGAGGTGCTCCCCACTAAATCCAGATCAGATGATCGATGCACACAATTCAAACCCATATACCTGAAATAAAGTTTTATCATCAGAGAGACAAATGAAAAAACACAACCATAAGAAATTCTGAAATATGAAAGCATAAGGATTTTTTCTTCTTTTCTCATAATTTTTTCTGCCTTTTTTAATACTGCCGTAAAAATTCTGTTTTTTTCATACTGATTTTTAAATTCCAGTTTTACAGATCATTGATAAGTGATATGGATTAAAGAAATGATATTTGGATCTTTCATTAACAAGGAAAACTGACACTTTCTTAGTTTAAAATAGTAGTAACTATAAAGTGTTTGCTTAGTAATGCATGCAAATGGTGTAAATGTGTAGGAGATAGCATTTCTCCCCAGGGCAGTGGTCACAGCACCAGCCTGACAGAGTTCAAGGAGCATTTGGCCAGTGCTCTCAGGCACATGGTGTGATTCTTGGGGATGGTGCTGTGCAGGGCCAGGAGTTGGACTCAATGATCCTTGTGGGTGCCATCCAACTCAGCATAATTCTGTAATTCTGTGATTGTGTGATTTTATTTAGGCTGGTGAAAAAGGAGGTAATTTAGTCTCTAAGCCTTGAGGAGTCCAACACACATTTTGTCCTAACAAAAATGTATCACAAAAGAAACATGGTTACATGTCTGTTTGTTCAAATAGCTGTTTAAAATTTCTTTATATTTGTGATAATTTTCATTATGACTCTTTTTATAGACTTGGGAAGTGGTGGGCTGGCAGCCATTATCAAACTTTGTAATGAAGACTACAGGCAAAAATCTGAGACAAAGCAGGCAAGTGAGCAAAATTAAAGCAGAAGTTAAAAATGGTGCTTGTTTCAGCTATAATCTGTGCACTGAAAAGGCTTCAAATAGATTTTTTTCTCTTGAGATCTAGGCCAAAATAGACAATCTGAAGTTGAAATTGTCACCACTAAACTACACTTTTCCTACACATTACAGGTGATATTTACAACGTTAAAGCTGTTTAAACATGTCTGTATTCTGTGCAAAATTTTTTTAACATGAAGGGGAAATCAGTACAGAAGACAAAGCTACAGTAGTGTCTCATTATCCAAAAATGCACCTGGGCTTCCATGTAAATCTCTCTTTAAAGTGACATGAATTTTTTCTTTGCTTTGTGACTGTATCAAAGCTTAATATCTTTCATTTCTGTAATGTCTTGTGTAAAGCATCAGACACATTAGATTTCCTGATATATTCTTGCTATTTTCTTTCTGACATATTATCATCCCATGAGGGAAATGACTAATCTGCACCGGCGTATTCCCTGGTGACGTCGTATTGGCAGAATTTATTCACATCTCAAGTCCCTTCACATGCTGTTCTGTAGAGAAGTAGTTAGATGAAGCAGGTGTGTCAAAAGTCTGAATAAAGTCTTGAGGGCAAAATTATGGGTGAAAAGGTCAAAGAATAATAAAGAGTTTTGTTTCCATTTGTTCCTAATTGAAACATGGCTATCAGGAACAGGTTGTGCCCTGGAGTAAGGGGAAGTGAAACAGACCCTGAAAAGTCCCAGGAAACTGCAGTAACCAACCCCAATAGATAACTGGAAAAAGTCCTGAGAGCTCTTCCTTAACTGCTGCCTGCACAGGTGACTGGTATCTCTGTGACAGGATCCCAAGCAAGAGGAGGGATATTCCCTAGGGTGTGCTGTGGCATCCTAGTCCAGATTAGAGATGCCTTTCAACACCTCCCATGCACCAAACCTCATTTTTCACTCTGCTATTTTATAGATGTAATATAGGAAAAAATCTAATTTATTCATGCACCTGGCAATTGAAAAGAAAGAGGGGGGGAAAAGGGTTAATGGTTCACTACTGAACACCTTCATTACTTGAAATATTCAACAGCACTTTCTGCTCGTTGTTCTCCAGCCTGCCTGTACGTGTTGCTTTTTGCTCTTATGCACCCACAGCATTACTGCAGCAGTACCTGGTGGAGTGGTGGTGAAAATGAGTCCCAGAACTTCTCTGCCTTTTGGTTCCACTGACCCTAAGCAGAGCTGCATCTGTATAGTGGTAGCTTACTCAGATACTGGCTATGGCAATGCTTTCTGAAAAAGCACATTGGAATTCTCAGCTGTGGAGTTCCAGCTGAACAATTCTTGTGCAGTACCCTGGTGCCCATCTTTTCATAATTAAGCCATCAGACTGTTATGAATTGTCTCCAACCCAGCAGTAGAGAAATTCTTCTTTTAGAAAGTCAGTTTAGGCTGCTAAAATAGTTAGAAATTTTAGCTCAGTTTGGGGAAGAAATAATACATATAAATCTATCCAGATTTGGGTGTGGCTGCCTAGTCTTGATGAATTTTTGTTACATAATTTCTGGTACACAGATCCCATGCATAAAAGCATTCTGAAATGAGCTCCCTAAGAAGATAGCTAAAGCTATATAGAGAATGATGATTAATAATGTCTCCTCCTGTCTTTCCTCCCTCCATCCATCTGGAACAAAACTGTGGCAGACTAGAGAGATACACATTACTTATTTTCTGTCATTATGATCTGGGTGGATTTATTTGGAATCTCTTGAGAGAATGCAGAACAAGCACATTTTGATTTTGCTTTTTGATTCTGTCAGAGAAGCATTTTCTGCTCATATCCCAAAATATGGATTTAGGTTTGCTTGTATGCTAGGGCAATCAGGAATCACTTTAGGGTTAATAGAAGATTTTCTGTGTGTTAAAATGTCATTGCTTCTAAGTACTGTGTCTTTCTACCTTTGAGGAGTGGGATTGGAGGGTTTCCTGATTCTCACTGGATCACAGCATTGAATTTAGCTCTTAAAGGCATTCAATATCATCTGTTTTTAAAGCAAAAGAGTGTTAGGGCTCTTGCTTAACCTTTTACTAATGATAATTTAGACATCTTTCAGAATGATGAGAAGCACACTTTTAATACTATCATTTTACAATCCCTAGTACATTTTTTATTTATTCTTCCTCACAAGAAAATTTATGCATACCAGATCACATAATTGCAAAGTATAAATATTTTTATTAATACCTTTGTAATGTAACATATATGACCAACATTTGTTCATCAGTCCTGAATTTTATACAGATATGTGACTAAACTGTAGAGACATTGAATTTCATTTTTTCTCCTCACAGTTTTCTATCCCTTTATCCCTAGAGGAGCAGCATTGACCTGTGCTCAAAATAATGAAAAGGTTAATGAAACACAAAAGCAGCCTATTTTCCATCAGTAAAGTATCCATGAACCATGAAGCAATGAGCCAAATATTTATACTACATCTTAATATGGTGCTATTTTTTTAAATACATGCTTATAAAAGGAGCCTTGTAGCCCCAAGGATTTCCCCATGCACAGAGTAACTGGGTAAAAGCTGTAATCCAGAATTATTTCTCAATTGTTTCAAATTTGGAGACTGTACAGTCTTTTGATTGACAAGTGCACCAGCATGTTTTGAAACTGCCATTTCAGATGTAGGATTTACCTTCATATGTTACTGACACTGTGATATATAGTCAGTAAGTAAAATAAACTTTTAAATCAAAATACTCAAAATAAGTCAAAAATACTAATGTACATCTTGATTAACAATTTTTATTTTGCGATAAGAATTTTTATGCTACTTTGGGTTATTTATTGCATCTTGTTACATAATAAGGGGAATAGTTCACATTCATTCTAATATTTCAAAAGATACAGCCTGGATTATTTATTTTTTAATCCATCATAGATCAAAATCCAATGGCTGCCACTTGCAAGTACTCATCAGTGTACTCAAGCATTGTGCTAATAAACTATCTGGTAGTGCACCACTTCTAACATTTTTATGGCTTTCTGTTTCTTTAATATATTAATCTTTTTCTAAGGCACTTGCTTCTCACAGCAATGTTCACAGTGGCAGAAATTAGTTGCAACCCTACATACCCTACTGTCGTAGCATGTCCCAGGCATGCAGCATTGTGTCATGCTCTAAAAGAGCTGCTCTCAGGGTGTGGTAAGTGATGAGATCAAACTTCTTAAAATTTCATTTTTCATCTTCTCCATTATGGGGATTTTTTAAAGCATCCAGCTACTATCTCCAACTTGTTTCCTGACCACTGCTTCTCAAACTGACTTCCACTTTCCTTACAACTTCCTCATCAGAAGCTTCTATTTTGGAAAAATGAGAGACTTTGTTTTAGAGTATATTTAATCAATTCTTTCATTTTCCTTCATTCAAAGCAACTACTTTGTCAATCAGGCTGCATTAGAAATTAGATCAGAGAAATGCATGATGAAGACATCAAATGGAAGTCAACAGATGACACAGGCATTTATATACCATACAAATTGCTTATGGTGGAGTAGTAGTTGCGAGCCCATTAAATACTCAGTAGCAAGTGTGGGGAAATGCAGCTACATTTTGGCTGTTGCAGAACTTTCAAACGGGGATAAAATTCCTGAAATTGTGCATCATGTTCTTCCTATCCCTGCAATGCCATCAGTGAAATGAGCAAGAGCTGGCTTGATGATGGAAATACAGCTTGCTGTCTTGCCTAGATTTGGACAACAGAAATTATTTCAGTGTCAGAAAATCCAGAATAAGCACATTTATCATCCACAGACAGAAAATATCAAGGCCAAGAAGGAGTATTCAGTGCCATTACTATCCCAAAAGCAACTCTTTTGGCCCCAGAGTGGTCTCTACCTCACGAAACTGTAACAGAGATGACACAGAATTATTTACTGTTGGAGAGGCACAAGCTGGTTAGGCAGCAGAAGTGTCTCAGGATGATACCCAGATCCTAACTCACCAAATATTTCTGCTGTTGCTGCAAGAGGTCATAGAACTAACAATACCTACATGTGCTACTCAGAGGTGACCTGCTGGAGCAGAGCAGCAAAGAATGGCAGAGACACACTCACTGTGGCACACATTGTTGCTCACTGGAGCATGAGGACATTGCATAACAATGTGGGCCAGTGGTTTGGGCCAGCACCTCCTCCTCCACCACCATCTGAACACGAGAATAGTCTTTGTTTTCCTTCTTCCCCCACAGTAAGACAAACTTCATTTTCTTTTTAGAAAAAACTGAGACAAAAAATCGGTCATTGCTCCAGAAAACTTTAAATAACTGTGCAGTGGTATAAAAAAAACTAAAATTAATCTCAGAGGAGCTGTTGCTACAGTTTTGTTGTTACAATATTCTCTAATTTGTCTGACTATTGAACCGAAGTGAAACATGCAAGCAGTTTCCTTTGCACTTGACCTTTTGGTCTTGAATACAAAAACCACATGTATTTTTAGGTAGAAACACTACTTTTGCAGGGTTCTTATTAGTATGTTTGCAATCTGGCATAGTCCAAATATCCAGTTTCTGAATTCTTTACTGATAAACTTTTAGATCTTCACCACACTTAAATTAACTTAAATTAGTAGTGTTCCATATATATTTCTGTTTGTTTCCTTTGTGAGCCTGTTTACTTTTGACTACATTGTAAGTCTCTGATAAAATGGGTTTTTTTGTGAATCCAGACTTTCTTTGGTTTATTTTTTTGCCTTTTTTTTTTTTTTTTTTTTTTTTTTTTGGAATACATAATAAGAAAACCATAGCTTACAACAAACATCACCACACACTGGATTTCAGGGAATGACTTATTGGGCACACAATGTTTTTGGCATGCTCCTCTTCACAGGTTGAGATTGATTAACAATTTTTCAAGCTGTATACCTTAATTTAGCGCTTACATGCCCCAGAAAAAAACTGGCTACCTTGAAATAGAGACTTTGTTTCTGACGTTCACGGTAGGGAAAGAGGTGTTTGGACATTGTGATGGGACACGGAATCAAACACTGAAACAATAAGGAATGATCTTTTATCTTATTTTTTTTTAATGCTTGTGGCACAGAGAGTTAAAAACCACTGGTTTTTCCTTTTCCATCTTTCTCCATAGTTTTGTTGAGTCTGAAAGAGCTCATGGTCCTTTATGGGCTCTTCATCCTCTGTGTTTCCTTGCTCTGTGAACTCTTCCTTGCCTTTTGATACTGGGTAGCCTTTCCCTGTGTGTTGCAAGAGTATTCCTTATTCCTGGAAAGGCACTGATCCCAGTACAAGATGGCACTAAGCCCTACACACCATTGTGGCAGCACTTTTGACATTATGTCATTTGTTTTCTTGTTTCAGATCTTGGCTTTTCCCATATGGTGAAGAGCGTCTTCCGTTAGATTATGTGTCTTTTTTTAGATGTCCAAAGGAACATCTATATTCCCTCTGATTTCTGGCAGCTGACCTTCTGTACTGTGTTATTATATGCTCAGACTGATAAAACAGCCAGGATACCTTTCCTTACCTGGGGTAGTAGAATCCACTTGTGGTTATCTCCTTGATAACCTAGGCAAAGAAGGGGCATTTCCAAGACACAGTGACATCTGAATGCTTGTGAATGTATAGACATTTAATCTTTGGGTAGCAGAATTAGAAAAGTCAGCCAGCAGCGCCAGTGTTATGGACACAATGGCACTGCCACGATGGCATTAGAGCTGTTTGTGCTGCCAGACACCTACACACACCATCACAATGCACAAGTGTCAATCAAAGGGTCACATAACTCCTAGGATTGCTATTACTTTACTTGCAGAAGGTCAGAGTTCAGCTGTCAGGACTGAAATCAGACTAGAATACATGTATGCCCTGGACCATGCTCATAGAAGATACTTTACAGCATAAACCATATCTGATATATTTTCTGGAAGAAATCTCTCCCAAGATAATTCCTCAAATAGTTCTCAGCCTATATTTCTCTCTTTAGATGTCCTTGGTTGCTTTATAATCTTTCTTTTGGGGGACTGTTTGATACCAGTCCCCAGGCTGCTTGTGTTCCTATCCCACTGATGGCAGCTCTTGTTCAAAGGACATTTGTAGCAGCTATTTAATTCTGTGTGGGGAGCAGAAGCCTTTGAAATGGATGGAGTTGTGGTGAACTGTCAGAAAAGAGCATTAAAGAAACACTTTTCCTGTATTTGGAATACTGTTAGCATTTTGCATAATTTAAACACTTGGGTAGTCATGTTTTACTTCTTTGAGTGCTGCTTACTGTGACATGCCTTGCAGTAGAGCTGTGAAGGGAGTGGTGATATTTTAAAATAACCAAGCTTGCTTGGGCAATATCAAATTCTGTATAAAGGAGGTGATCTGAGGGGATTAGGATGTGCTCATACATCCCAAAAAGAGCAGCACATTAAAATATCAATTTATTTCCTTCTTTACCTCTCCTTTCTTTGCTATTTATTCTAGACAGGTCTGTTCTCACACCACTAAGTGGGACGCAGAGGTTCTCATGGTTCAGAGGGTATTCCATGGTTTTGAGAACTGAAAGTGAAATTAGGAAGAAGGAAGGAGCCAGAGGAATTTCAGCAGTGGATGAATTTGCTAGAATTAAGAGTAAACATAACTGAAAGGGATAAATAGTTTTGTAAATGTAGCTGCATATTCTGAAGGGTCTACCCGGGAGTATTCTGACATCCTATGGCCCTCAGCTACTTTTTGTGAATCAGCATGCTGAAGGTATCTATATATGGACTGATACATAAACTCTTGCCATTTCACTACTTAATATAATTTTCTAAAAATTAAAAAAAAAAATTTCCCAGAAGACCCAAGCTTGCCCTCTAGTTGATTCATTACCAGTCCTGCAGATAAAATTAGGGAATCTTTTCCTAGCTTTCTGGTTTTCTGTTTTTTTGCTTGGGGAACTTGCACTTCCAGAGGAAAACAGCAACTAATTCTGTTGTTCTTTTGGATATACCATTTGACTGAGCTTCCTGATCACAGATTTTTGACAGTGCAGTTCAGAAAACCTGAACCTGGAGTAAAGGATGGAAAATACCTTGAAGAGAAAACCTGAAGCATTTTTACAAGCTTGTGGACTGAGGAAGGACCAGCAGCTATGTTTACTTTCACAGTGATATAAAAGCGGTAGAGAGCCAGTGCCAATTGTCTATGTCTCTTCATCTCTTTAATTGCTAAGATGTTAAAACTGGGCACTTGCTGTGCAAGAGAACCACAGGAAAACCTTGTGTATGGGAACTGGAATGGAAGGGTTAGTTATGTAATAATGCAGGGCATCACCTGAATTCAAGTCTGTCGTCCCCCTTGACTTGGTACCATCATGTTTGATTTCAGATAAAAGACAGTGGTGAGTAAAGTGTGTTATTTTTAACCTGTGGTAGTGGAAAACAGGGAGTCATTCCTTGTTGCACTAAGAATCGGCACAGGTTTGTCCCAGACTTCAGATATCCCACTGGCATGCTTAAATGAGTCCTTCTATCACCCTATGCAGTGAGACAGAGGATAGAGGAGTCACTAGAAATTCTCTTAATTAGACTAAATTTGTTTTCTGAACCTTCAAAGTATGGGTCCAACTTGGATGTCATTGATGCAATGAATTCTGGCATAATGAATCTTTTTGCTAGGGCAGGACATCAGTGCTGAGATTATGAGATACACTCAATTAGCTCATCTTTCTTGCCATCCATTTGAATAATAGTGCTCTTGAAATGGTTGTGATTACTTTGAAGTTTCTAAATTAAAACTATGATCTATTTTACCAAAACTAAAACCTATATTTAACTAAAACAAATTGAGAGAAATACATTTCTTCTACAAAAGGTTTAGCATTAATTATATCTAGTTTCCAAAAATCATTTTAAAAAGCATCTTAACTCTCAAATACGTATTTTTTTTCCTTCAGTTATCAGTTTCAATAAGTTGCACACACAGAAGAGATACACTATTGGCTTCTAGTATTTCATCTTTGACACTTGTTACTCCTTGAAAAAATTGCAGTCAGTCCGTTGTGAGCCATTTGGTTTGACAGGGTTAAAAACTCCTGAAAGGCTGAAGATGTAGGTTGCCATCCCTTTATTGCCTCCCTTTGTAGTGGCATCCCCCAGGTGTCTGTGCAGCACCCTCAGGAGTGAGTGCTGCTCAATTACTCACACATTGATCCTCAGTCTTTCTCCACTTGTTCAGACTGTCTCAATATGAGGATTAAAAAAGAAATCATAAAAACATAAAGTTTCAGCATAAGCATGAGACTGAAGTTATAATAAGAGATTGGCAATAGCAAATCTACCCGCAAGTCATTGGGCGGAATACACAAAGTAATTAAAAATGTATTAAATGTATTAAAAGCACAAAAAAATCATGCTTCTGATGAACTAATAGAAAATTTACAAAAATTATGTGAAAATATCAAGATCTTCATAGTCCTCTAGCCAGTTGTCAGTCCCATTCCAAACTCCTCTCTATAATAACAACTCGGTTTTACCATAATTGGAGCTCTTTCTTGACACAAACATTTAAGCATCTAGTGAGATATGGGACACATTTTAAACCTTATCCTCTAAAGCACTCTAAAGGATAAATCCTTTTAAAATGGATTTAGCACCATCTCAGTTTGATAGATATTTATGATATAAAAGACCTATCCCACCTGCTATTTTCCTTTGTCAAAGAGGATTATTCTTATTCTTGGTTACTTGATAATACTTTAGTAAATGGATTGTGTTCATTTAGACATAGAAATTCTATTTTCTTTTCCAGAATTCTTTCCTTTATTTTCAGTGTTTGGCCACAGTTAATGGCTTAAATATATTTAGTGTACAAAATTTAAATAAAATAAGAATGGCAGCTGTCCAATACAGCAGTGTAGCTTAGTATAATGAGCACTAATAAGGAAGATAACAAGTCTATTAGCTTATATTAATTCTTGGACAATGTGTGCAATTAAATGTAGGACAATAAAGAGGAAATAAATGGTTGAAAAGGCATTAGTCCAGCTAGTTTATCAATATCTGGTTTTAATTGTAGAAATGTGATTTTTAATTATGTCTGTTTCTATCTCCTTGGGCACCTCTTCTTCTAGATATATATTTGGATATGGAATTTTTGATTTTGTTCTCTCCTCATCAAGCTTTCTATATTTTTTTTTAAAAGTATGAATGAATGAATGAACCCTTTCAACCACCTCTGTGCATTTCTTCCAAAATTTCTTCCATTTAGCAGCATGGAGTAGCTTCAAGCTGCATAGGATACTCTCAAGAGTATAATCAGCAAAGTCATGTGGTTTAAGAAATCAGCAATATGTGACCAAGATCTCAAATACTTAATAAAAAGTTGTGCTACACATGCCTTTCTCTTACATTCCTACAAACCAAGTCTCTTTGGGACTTACATGGGGAAAAGTGCCTTCAAAATCTCCTACTTTTTATGTTCCAAGATGCTTTCTCCAGACCACGTGCTTTTATTTTACATTTAGTCCATGTGTATTATCTTTAATATATTTTTAATATCTTTACTATTACTTTCTTATATCAGAGTGAGCACATTTTAATAAAATATAGTGTATGTTACTGAGAATTTAAAAACTGAACTTTCAATTAGCTGCTAACAGAGGATACTAATATAGGGCAATCCTCATGTCTGGGGAAAAGATGCTCTTGGTAAGTTATTGTTCCTTTGCACTATATCCTCAATCCCATGAAGACTTACAGAAACTTTCTATTTAGCATAAACTGTGAATTTAATTAGTGTTGTTACCCTGTTAGATTACTTATGACTGCTAATTAAAATTTGAATTAGCACTCTTTTCTATACTACCATTATAAAAATTGAAAAAAAAATGCTATGAAAGTGAGAAATACCTGAGCACTCAAAATTAGTATATTTTATATTTTTATTATTGTGAATGACCTATATGAATGACTAAAAATACCTATTATTCTTTTTAAATCTTTTTGAACACTGACATCTGAACTCTTTTTTGCTTTAATTGAATTTTTTTTTCTGACTTTCTCTGTGGTGATACAAAGGAAGCATTGGATGATATTTTCAGTGTAGAACCAGACATGGTACTGCAAATACAGAAATAATGTAAAATTCATGAACAAAGCAATAGAAATATAGAATAATAGAAATAGAAAAATGCAGAGGTGATAATTGCAAATTATAAGGACATCCCAAGATTTGATGAGATTGATGCTTGCTTTAGAATGGAAATGGACTGGGGATCCTGGGTTTTTGATTTGGTGATGTTTGGGCTGCATTCCTCCCTGAACTCAGAGTGGTTTAGAAATGGTCTGCAATCGTGCTCCTGCTTTTTACTCCCCAGACTTCTGCAACCTCTGGAGCATAAAATATATCGTGAAAAGCTTCTTTCTGTTAGAATGGAGAGGTTATATCCCAATTGCAATTTGCTTTTTTGCTCTTTAAGATAACCAGAAATAATATCCAATTTCTGGTGGTTTTACAACCTTTTGGGATTTAGTAAAATTGAAGTATTTTGTTGAATTTTTGCAGAGGTATATTTTTATCAGATACTCTGTCATATCAAGTTATTTTTTGCAAAGCTATGATGTGGACTCTTTTCCTGGTTGTGTAGATAGTGCTGTGGCTTGAACAGTTTTAGTTAGAGAGCATTTCTCTATGGGCACGCAATAAATTGTAGAAACATTTTCTGAGTTCATGGCATAACCTATGATGATAATTCATGTTAGTATAAGTTACAAAATTTTTTTTTCAACATCTGAATGCTTTACACTCTTATCCCAGAAGCCAATGGTGCCTTCAAAACTATACATTAGAGATTTAGCAAGAATGGAATAGAAAAAGTACTTTTATTTTTAATATTCAGATCCTGTATAAAATAATAATATAAATAAGAAAGAATTGATTGTACAGTTGTTCAGTGTTTTTGCTAGGAATATTTGTTTCCTTACCCACATACAGAAAACTTTTGAAAAATGGGATGTGATTACCAAAGATGCAATAATTGAATTCTAAGCTCTTCTATGCAATGATTGCTAGTTTTATCCTGGTATGGAATACTAAATAAAGAACATCTGTCCCTGGAACTGCCAGTGGTATGCTCTGCATTTGTCTATAAAGATGGATGGTGAGTAGTCAAACTTGACCTATATCTCAACAAACTATATTATGAGCTATAGCAGATTCAAAATTCACATATCTGTATTGTAGGAGAAGAGAATACAGATGGCCTTACCCCTGATAAGTAACAGCCGTGTTAATTAACAAATACAGCCTTGCCCAATGACTAACANAGGTCAGTCTGGGTCTGCAGTTAGAGCCTGTTGTTGGAACCTGCAGACACAGTCTAGCTGGGGAAAAGCCTGCACTCAGAGTCTGCAAACTAATGTATGCAGTCATAGTTTACCAGGAAATACCCGGAGGTCAGAAGCTGCAAAGGAAACCTACAGCAGGAGCTTGCTGCAGCCAGAGTCAGCAAATAGTTGGAGTTAAGATGACTAAGCTGTGAAGAGGAATAAACCAGGACCCTTTTTATGCTGTGATAAACAAGAATTCTGTGCGTTGGCTCATTTTTTCCCTCTAATAAGAGGGCTGCTGCAATATGTATTAGTACTATTATATGTGTAGTCAGTATACTTTCTCAACAAAACTTTGAGCCTGATCTCAGAACTCTCTTATCACAGAGATTATAGACTGCATCTTGCCCAGAGCACAAAACTTGTTCAGCATTATTCATTTTTTTATCTAGGAATCCCTGTAACATTTACCAATTATCTGGTAAGTGTTATGGGGATGCCAATGTATTGATTTTTGTATCAGTTCCTCCTTTTCATAGTAGGGGCATAACACCATGGACATTAGGGGAGGGAAGATGAGTAACATTTCCACTAAGTGCAGGGCACAGCCTGTGACGCACAATACAGCCCTATTCTGGCAGCCATTTTTGACCAGTGAACATGGAATCTGTCCTCAAAGATCTGTGATATTCATCTTCCAAAAAGAACTGTGATGAAAGAATAGATAAATGCAATACTGGCCAGCTCCATAGCTGCTTATTCCCATCCTTCCAAAGGTAAAAGAACAGGGATCAGAAATGAAAACACCATTCCATCACTGACCGGATCATGTTCTGTAGAAAGATAAAGCCACCTCTACTAGTTCTTGGTTTGGTTTATTAAGTCCAGACTACTGTAATTTCTGCAAAAGCTTTTGCCAAAGCAGTATGCATTGAGAATTCATGCTAAATTCATCTCCGCTGACCTTCTGTTATATAAGAGTTGACATGATTCTTAATCTTTGTTTTAGAATTTTTATTTTCATTTTGTTCCTAAATAGCTGGGTTTCCATGTGGCTGTATTAAGGTATTTTGTCTCAATTTTCCCCTCTTACAAGCAGTTCACCCAGTACCTGCCTTACCCATTTAGGGTGTTTTCCGAGAGAGATATCATTGAGACATGTCTTAATTTTTTTCAGCCAAAGTTCTGTAAAGTATCAAGTAAGATGCTTTTACAATTTGAAATATGGTGTTTGGACAGTTTCTTTTCCTTTGTCAGCTATCAGATTTAAGGTAATGAGTAAATTGGTATTTCTCTGAAAAACAAGCCCAAACATTTTCCATAGTGTAATGTTGAATTGACTACTTAAATGCCTATTTTTTAATTACTAATTAAATCCAATGCAATTTTTGTTCTGATTGGCTCTTTTCTTGCCTGGTGACTGATTGCTGTGTTAACTGACATGCAGTCAGTCCATTTGCCCTTTTCAAATATTGGCACAGCTTTAGAATGAGAATTTCCCTATTAGTACCTATTTGTGTTAAAAATGAGAATGCTTGCTGGAGATTCATCCAGCTCTTTCACTTTTTAGAAAAATAATGTGTGTTCAGTTCTTTTGTGCAAAAAAATAGCTGTCAGGTGTTTGTGAAGAATTCTGTGACAGTTTGATACTGTAAAACGATACAAAATATAGAGGATATGGTTCTTGCCTGAAAGATTTTACAAGATACATTACTTGTCAGTCATGCATATTCACACATACCTACAAACATATCCTTTCTTCTCCATTGGGAGAAACAGTGATGTTACATTCTCTCTCTCAGCAGAGAGAAAAAAGGGACTGTCAAGAGAAGGCTCCTGCTCATAAAGTAAATTGCATGGTGAGCACCATTTCAACAAACCTGGAATGATCCCCATGTTTCTGTGCCCTGAGAAAATTGTCTAGATTTTTAGTATTTTGTAGTCCACAGGGTAGCTTAGTTTCCAGAGCTGGTAGTTGGTTTCTGTGTCACTGGAGTCAGGACTCCAATGGGCCCACACTTGCTCCCTAGCTGCGAGTCAGCAGAAACTCAGCAGCCCATTGGGAGCATGTATATTTTATGTCTTGATGAAAGCAGGCTTCTTGCACATTTATTATGCACTTAATTTTGTGTGACAGGTTGCATTCATTTTGCTGTTGTGATTTTTGAGAAGACGAGCCCTTTCAATAATTGCCGTAAAGCTTTCCATTTGTGTTGTACCTTGTAGAGTTTGGTATGGGTAATCCGTTCACAGATTGGTCTGGCACACGTTGCAGGAAATTTGTATTAGAGAGAATACAATGTACCAATATCATGTGTCTAATTCAAAAGCGGGATTAAATATCCAATAAGCAATTGGGAAGTATAATTAGCTTTCCAGGTGGGGAACTATTACCAGACCCAATACTGCATGCAGTCTTCAAAGTAGTTCTAACTTAATTGATAAAATGGAAAACTTTTAAAACAAGGGGATACAAAATCATTAACAAAATACACTATCCATAATAATTTATATTGCAATTAATTGGAACAATATCATATGATGAATTTTAGGGGCTGGTTTTATGATGGAACTGAGTCTTAGAATTTCTTTGATGTCATCTTTATTTGCATATCCCCTAGGAACTATTCAAACAGAAAGATTAGATCTATCAATTTACCATCTCTCTGAGCTTTCATGTGTTTGGTTACTTTGAAATTTCTGTAAGCTTTGGATAAAACTCCTGAAAGAGGAGGAAAGTAGAAGGGCAGGGACATCTATGAAACAGTGTCATGGTGAGACACTAGTATAAATTTTGTGGTCTTTAGTATAAATTTTGTGGTCTTAAGTCTTTCCATACTTGATGTCTCTGTAAAATGGAAACTGGAGACAAATATTGGTGAGTGACCATTAACATGTCAAAAAGACTATGCAGCTTCCAAATGAAAAGCAGAAAAACCTTAAAAAATGAAATACTGTTTGCAAATTTTAGTGGAGGATTTTATGACTATATAAAAGCAGAGGTTCTTTATAGCTGCAAAAAAATGTCTGAATGGTCTCTATATTCACATTTATGTCAATCCTTATTCTATTTTGGCACTTAAATTGTATCTTTACAATAACTTCTCTTTGAACAAGAAGCAATTAATTTCTTGTTGAAATTAGGAAAACTGCCTGGTATGTTATGCCACAAACTGCATCTCTAATCCTTTAAAAAAGAACAGCGTGGGCAGATGATTTCACCTGAATAAAAGGTTTTCAGGGGAAGTCAGGGGACTCCATGTGGGTGTAATGATTTACATTTATGCACCTGTGGACCTCAAGATTCAGGAAATTTAAGGCATTAAAAGCTCTATTTGCTTGAGTATTTCCATTAATATTAGTAAGACTATTCACAGTAATAAGCACCAAGCTCAGAAACAAATCAAGACCAGCCCCTACAGTATTTAAATGTTTTGTGCAGTTCTGGCACCTTTGCCACTGAACTTTTTTATTCTTGCATAAACAAAGGATGCATCTGTAAGTCTGAAAGCAATGGTCACCTCTGCAGGATCAACATCTGTTGAATGCATAAGGCCATAGATCTTGTGCATGCTTCTGTCATTTGTCAGTTTTCTCCCCTACTTCAGGAAAAGCCCAGGGACAGTGACAGTGATACCTGTTGGTAAACAGATAATCTCTGAATGCTGACAGCTGTATGGTAAAATCCCTTTTATGGATAACCTTTCCATACTAGTTCACTTTGCAAGGAGCATGTCTCATTTCCTAAATTGAATGATTGGATGGAAATTGTTGTTCTTAATGTTTACCTTCCATTTGTTGAGCAATCCCTTTATGAAGGGTGAAGAGAATGCAGCCTCATACATGGATTTTGTTACAGTTCATCAAAGAAAATTCCCCTTGCAATGTCAGAGCTCCTCTGTGGCAGGTAGCACCAGGAGCTGTAAGTACCCACCATGGAAGAGGGAATCATTTAAAGTCTGTGAAAAGATTAAAGGGAGAAAAATTCAAATTAGGACTTATCTAAGGCCAGGAAATACCTCAAGGTACTTTATGTGGAATTTCAGTATTTTGCACTCTCTGGTAATATACTGTATAAGGTCTTCCAGTAATCAGAGCTTCTCCTCCCTTGGTATCCTCACACCCCTTTTCCTATTGCCCGGAATTCATCATCATGACAATGTAAATACAACAGAAAAACATATAGGAATTTTTTTTTTCTGCTTTCATGAATCTTCTCTGACCAATTTTTGCCTTTCTATTGAAGTTAAAAGTGTGGTTGGTGGCAGAATATGTATTGCTGACTGTGGTTTTTAATGACCCACATATTCTTTGGCTAGTCAGTAAGTGAAAAGAGAAGTCAAACAAGTATAAACTATAGGTAAAAATCTATTGTATAGACAGGGAACATGTGATGTGCCATATCGTTGCCTGCCTTTTATGGTCCATTATTCCAGTGAATGATTTCCATCAATACAAATGCTTCCACAAAATTCAATTTCATTACTAAATGTGGTCAATATCCTGGTTACAAGGACAGGCAGCCAGAGTCTGTGCCCATCACATGGAGGGCTCCATGTGACGTACATGTTGGGAATTGCTGGGGCCATGTGTCCTGATGGTTTCAGTGACAAGCCAGGTTTGATGTGCCATTCAGCAAAGGGCAACTCTCATCTTCTCCCATGTGGAGCTAGAAGAATGTTTAAAAAAGCTATGTTTGATTGAGATATATCTATCATGGCTGTTTATTTCCTGCATCTTTAACTTGCAAAAAATTCACATGACTGTCCAATCTTCTCTAATGCCTGACCCACACTATTTTATGTTTGTTTTCCTGCCATGAAAAAAATCGTAATCAGGGTTTCATTTTATAGTTGGAATTCTGGTACTTAAGGACAATATTTCCTTATTTATGACTTCATATTTTTAGACACCTTTCCAAAATCTACTTATGAACTTTTATTTTCATTCCTAAAACTTACTTTTAATTCAAAAGAAGAAAGTATCTAAGAAATATCAGATTAAATTTCTAATGGAAGTTGAAGTGTTTTTAAAAAAATAACATGAATGTATTAATAACAAATCATAACCCATTAAAAATGAGGACTACTTTTGTTTTTATACAGACCTCCCTTTTACTAGGAGCATAATTTCTGTTAAGCACAATTAGTTACACATTAAATTGAAGTAAGGTCTCTTTTCAGATTCTATGGCCTCAGATTCATTTTGCTTTTTGGAGGGGATGTTAGAAATAGCAAGCTGAGTTATTTCTGTATTTTCAAGGGCCACTGAAAGTAGTAGAGACAGCCAGGTGAGGAGGTTAAAATAATGATAAAACAATTGCTTGGTGAATCATGATACACAAAAGAAAAAGGTTTTTTGCCTTATCCAGTAGATTGAAGCAGTTTCATATTCAAAGCTGGTACAGAGAAAATCACTTGGGATTAAGATGGGAGTTTTTGCATTCTAGGGAGAGCATAGGCTTCATGTTTTTTTCCTTGTAAGAATATTGAAATTTCTGTTTACAATCCAATGCAAAAGCAGCATATAGCATTTTACATCAGAAAAACAATTTGCTCATGGAAAACTAATGGACCTGAAAGCCATTCTCTGTAAAATATACTCAACTGATGACTGATGGGAGGGTTTTTTTAACATGTGTGTATTTCTTTGTGGTGCTACCTAAATAAGTCATGTCAGTCAATCTTCTTCCAACTGGAAAAACACTTGCAGAACAATGACTATATGTAATTGGTAGTCCCAGAAGCCAGAAATATAAAGGACTTGAAGAAGAAACTGCTCTCCCATTCTGAAGGAAAAGCCAACTTTTCCTTTAGTTTCTTTCAAATACAAAATTTGGCAGTTACACAGGCCACTATTGACCACCCTTTGCACTGAAACTTCTCAAAGACTTTGTTTCCCAAGCATGGTTTTCCCCTTAACTCCTCCTAAATTTTAAATTCGCTATATTTTTCAAAGGCCTTTTATTGTTATTTTTTTTTTCTGAGGTATCTAACAGTAGACAGCTACTCTATGGTGGTGGTAATCTCATGGTTGTATTTGCTTACTTCGTGTGGAGTAACAGTGACATCCAGTGGTTAGCTATTTCAGCCAGCTGTATAAATCCCTGATCCAGGCAATATTTCAGTGAGAGAACTTCTGCCAGTGCTTCCCTTTTAGAGGTTCTTGTGGGTGGGAGATGAGGGGGAAAAGAAATAAGATTTATGGTGCAAGAGATTAACTCTGGGAGTTTCAGCAAGAGTTATGCTGAAGTGAGAGAAAAGCTTTTATGATTTTAATTTTTGTGTGTGTGTGTTCATTTCTGTGGTTTAAAATCAGTTCATGCAGCACTGGAAGGTTGCTTCATGACATTTTGAATTTTAGTTAGTATCTGAAATTCATAGAATCATAGAATGTCTCTACCACATAACTTTGCAGCTGTGCACATAAAAGAAGACATTTTCCTTTGCCATCTGCAATTAATAATCTTGTCATTGAATAGGGGAAAGAGAGAGAAGATAATGGGAAGAATTTTTCATCTCTTTTCTTTGTGGTATGACATATGTTTATTCTAATGACTTGTGAAACTCAAGTGTCTGTTATTACATATAAAATAAGCATCCCAGTAACTGAATTCGTTCTATATTGTGCAACTTGTTGGACTATTTTTTGGTTGTCAAGTCATGATTGAAGCTCTTAAGAATGAAAATAAACTTTTATTATTGTTCATCTGAATCAGTAATGTTGAAAGGCGTCCGAACACAAATTCTTTACAGTGTGTTACTGTGCAGTTTTTCTTGTAGGCCGTATTTCCTTCCATTCTAAATAGATGATCTGTCAACTAGAAATGTAAACCCAAATATCTTTTATTTTATATCTATATATAAAAATCACTTTTTTTCACTTTTGTCTCACATTCTGTAATAGTCTCTTCATAAGCTCTCAGTAGTTTTTATTTCCTTGGTCAGTAAGGAGAAAGAACAGTGATGGTATCTCTGCACCTCCCTTGCTGAATGCTAAAGGATTTTTGTGCACCCAGTAAGAAATTTTTTTTCTGAAATGTAAAAGCATTTGAAATCGTGTCTAAGCTTTGAAAAGGTTGAAGTGCTGGTGTATGGCTTTTGAGTTAGGGCAGGGATCGTTCCTGAAATAGTGCCCAAAGTCATTAAGATAAGATAGATGGAAATGCCTACAGAGTAATAAAGAAGTGCTTCTTTATGGTCCCCCTTGGTGGTGTGACTGAAGAAGTCAACATGTTGCAAATCAAAACAGGCAATGTCCCCATAATTTCAAGCCAAATACTGGGAAGCCTGTGAATTTTATTACCAGCTAAGTAAATAAGAAACATTGAATTAATTTTGAGAAAGTAGCAGTATGTTTCTGTTCTCTCATGTTTGTGTATTTCCTGCTTCCCTAAGTACCCTGGTTCCAGTAGTCCATGATGAAATTTCTTGCCATAGGTTACGAAGGAAAACTTTGAACAAAAAAAGCCCTTGTAGACATTTCAAAACCAGGTGATTTGTGATCAATCTCTTCCAGGGTTAAAATGAACAATACTTTTCAGTTAAAGGCTGAGAACTGTCAGATTTACTGCAAAGTCCCCTAAGGTTGGAAATAATGTTTTCAGCCGTGTGTGCAGTGAAACATTTACTGTGGAGGTGTCTGAGGAGACATGTCAGCAGTTGTTTGGGGAAAATCTTGTGTCTGTCCAAGCCTTTGTACATGTGCAAGCTGATCTTAAAAAAAAAAAGTTTTTTAGCCCTTCATTGATACTGTCGGATGCTTAGATTAATTTTAGAGATATCTTTCAATTCAAAATTTAAGGGAAAAATGGTGTTTGCTGTTCTTGGTTTCGGTTGCCATTAGGATGTAAATGCTTCAGTGCAGTCAGGTAGGTGAGCTTGCGGGGAGATGGACTTTGGGCTGATTTGCTGATGTGTGAAAAAGAAAAGAGGTGGTTGATCTGCTCCAGTACTTTTGGTGTAGATGGAGATATCTGTCTAATGAAATCCTTTCAACATGAAGTATATGTTTCT
This sequence comes from Aegithalos caudatus, assembly GCA_013389925.1. Taxonomy (NCBI): domain Eukaryota; kingdom Metazoa; phylum Chordata; class Aves; order Passeriformes; family Aegithalidae; genus Aegithalos; species Aegithalos caudatus. Next base: position 91,592 of record WEIU01020404.1, on the reverse strand, counting down.
TGAAAGCTACTTCACAGCATATCATGCATAGGAGATATAGTCTGAAAAAAAGCACTTTTCTTAATTACACCGAGAGTAAGACTTCAAATAAAAGGGGTTTTCCGCTTGCATTTCATCTATGGCTAGTTAAAATTATCTTCTGCTCAAAATGCTGCCTTGTCTTCTGTTTTGGAAACCAGTTACAGCACTCCAATACTTTCCAGTTCTTGTTTAGTAAAAAATGAAAGCAATGAAATGCAAAAGGCTGTTATGTACCAAGAAAACCTTTTGTGAACTGTCCTTTAGTTAACAATGACTGTGAAAAGGGTCACTGGATTTCAATATACAGATACAATTATGACTTAATAAGGAAGAGCTCTTGCTAATCTGTTTAATACCAAAACTCTTATCCAAATCTACAGCAGTTTCAATCCATTATTACTAGCACTAGTCATAATTCAATAAAACCATTTGGTCAGAAGGGCATTTCAGAGGAATTTTTAGGTTGCCTCTGTGTATTTGGATTTTCCAGTTTTTTCACCTCTGTAGCATACAGGCTGTTATTCATTTGGTCTGTTTCCAAGATGGCATATCTAAAACACAGTTCTGCCTGAACTTTTT
>WEIU01020404.1:64384-90256 GCA_013389925.1 Aegithalos caudatus | reverse complement strand
TTTTTTTTTTTTTTTGTATTTCCCCTCCTGGTAATTCACATACTTAAGTCTCATCTGCAAAGTCCTCAATTTATCAAGATGAATGTTTCTCAGATTTCTTAGATTATTTTTGAGGCACTTTTGAATAGTGCCTCAAAAAAAGGACCATCACGATTTCCTGACAAGGGTGAAAAAATTGTCAAGTTGACATTGATATGGTATTGTGGAATCTTTCAAATTTAATTGTTTGAATAGTTTGAGAGATAAAAGAATGAAAGTTCAATTCAGTTGGAAATGACAATATTATTCCAGGTAGAAAAATGGTCATCTTTCCTTTCTGGGTTGAGTATTCTGTTTACTCTTGCATTTAGCAAGCATTGTAGTAGTACGCCACTATTTTAGTTTAGTGGTAGATGCTTTCTATAACAGCATTCTCAATATTTCAGTTTTTACTTTTGAAAACAGAAAAAATATGTTGTTCAACAGCAGAAATTTAGAGGCAAAAATATGTAATTTCCAATTACAGGCAATTTTCAATTTTTGTATTCAGACTCAAGAGGCAATTAGGTGTTTTACATTTTCCAAATTTGTCCCTTTCACTTGACCAAGAGAAAAATAGCTTTTTATTTGAATTCTTGATGCAGTTTGAGGATCACAACAGCAACGTGCCTGAAATATTTAAAACCTATCGCTGCTGAAGCAAAACTATGCCTGAAAACACAAGAATAAAATCAGCCTGACCCTGAACTGCACCCTTGAAAGCAAGGGTACCTGTGAAGCATTATTGCAAACTGCAAAGTCAGTCAGCAAAAAATTTAAAGCAGAGTGTTTAGCTACATAAATAGTATCATAGGTTGGAAGGGATCTTTGATATCTTCCAGTTCCAGCCCCTTGCCATGGGCAGGGATGCCACCCACCAGTCCAAAAACAGTACTGAGAAGTAGCTGCAATAGACTTAATTTCTGGTGATAAAGGGATTTCTAAACACTAAATTAATAGTTTTGTTAACATTTTGGTAGTCTTGTTCCCCTGCAGTGCATATTCCATTCATTTCTAAAGATCAGCACACCAGAAATTTGGATAATCACTGTAAAACTTAGCCCCAAAGACCCCATTTCTGTTTTACCCCATTTGATAATTATAACCCAGAGCTAATTTTGGAGGGGTTTCTGTGTGCATTCTTAGGAGCCCATGCAAACTGAAGACAAAGTACATTAAAAAATATAGTATATTCTTTAATACAAAGTTGTGCCTTGAGAACTGTTTTTCTAGTTGTATAGAGCATGTATTATTTACATAAATATTTCTCTTCAGTGTACATACCTACTTGTATCTGGAGAGAAATAGTCTTTTAAAACTATCAATTTTTTCCTATTAATTATAGAAAAGTGCTTTGAACTATTCAAATTCCTCATTACACAAAGCTGAACATATTTTTTCATTTCCTTTTCAGAACTTATCTGTAGAAAATGCTGATAAAGGTTAGATAAAGTGTTAATTGGATTACAATGTATTTGTGAGAGAGATGAAGAGGGAAGACAAAGTTCTTGCTATGAAAAAAGAGTGGAAGTGACTGCATGTCCCAGACTAGGATAATGTAATTTAGTTCAAGTAATTACAGGGCATTTCACTTACAGGAAAAATTTTATTGGCTCCTACTTGAGCTCTTTTGCCCTACTGTAATGACAGTGTCTTCTAATTAAGTTTATTCATATTTAACTGGACATTTCTCCACTTAAGAGCAACTCTTATTGTCATCAAGCTGAGATTCAGCTGCCTACCTCTCATTTTTGTCACTGGGCCATAGTGGTTTTAGGAGATGCTGCGGTGACATACTTACAGTGAGCTGAAGAGCTGCTGGACAAGATTTAGATTAAACTAAGCTGTTCTTTAGAAAGTCTCCAAATTCAGATGCCTAAAGCATAGAAGATCAGACATCCTTATTCAGGTCTTCTGTTGAATGAGGGGTTTGTAGTGACACAGGAGTTCTAAGTTTTTTGTCTTCTGAATTGTTATGGAGTTCCATTTATTTATTATTGAAAAGAGATGTTTAATTATCAAACTATTTTAAATCAGTAGCTAATGTTGACTGCTGTTCTGAAATAAAAATTACTGCAAGTAAGCAACTCTGAACTAGGAAATATTTTGATTTAGAAAAATCTAATATGCCAAAACTGTAAATGACCTAAATCATTTTGACCTTATTGCTATAGAGACTATTGTCCCCTGTTTGTCACTGTGCCTGGGCAGTATATGCAAGAGCACCCAAAGCAGACATGATTTGTCTTGTGTGAATGCAAATAGCATTTCTGTGCTGATCTGGGATCACGGAAGCATTCTCTTCTCCTGGGAAAATATCTTACAATTAATTAATCTAGCACATGCTCATTAAAGTTTCAGAAGAGGGGTACATTTTCCAACTAAACCTGTGGTGAGATTAGTGTGGAATTTGTCAGGTAAGGCTGGGACAGTTTTGCACCATGACCAGGAGGACTTTTTTATCTGGCCTGCCTTGACCACCTTGTGGTCTAAGAAGTTGGTTCAGACACTTTTCAATAGGTTTGGGTTCAAAATCTTTTCCAACCTCATCCCTTCTTGGTGAAAAGCTGAGGTGAACAAGAATATTTTTCAAATACAAGTAATCAGTTAAAGTGGGCTTCTTAATTGCTACTTCAGTCTAGTCCCACCACTCTGCTTCCTATGCTTGCTATGACCTTTCCAATACTTTGACATTTATGTGTAACATTTAAGAAAAGATTGCTGATAATGGTAAGTAGTAGGTATGTGGTGATAACTGCCTGCCCAAGAGATTAAAAGGGTAAATGAATACCAACTGAGGAACACCATGATAAATTTAGGACCAGTCTGTAAAGGGGAAATAATGATAATTAGAAGCTCCCCAAGTATTTGGCTCTGAAAACTACAAGGCAGGAAAGGGAGTCAGTGGTAAGGAAAGCAATTAAATCAGGCTACTAATGATGATGAGCTGTCAGGTGAAATACTGGTTGGAGGAAGACCATCGCTGATGAGTGCAGTTTGAGGAAAAAGCAGCAGTTTTTTGTGCTGGTGCCAGCTCAGATGTTACAAGGACCAGTCAGTGACATGACTTTTGGGAGCTGTCCTTCTTCCCAAATATGCATGAGTTGACTTTAAGTATGTTGCCCTTTTTCTCTGTATTTTGCTGCAAGAAATGGATGTTTAAGTGAAATATTCTGCCTAAAGTTTCACTGGTAACACTGGTTTCCAGGCTAGGTGGTTGTGAGCCAGAAACAAGTTGGAGATAGAAGAGAACGCACATTTTTTGATAAAATGCATAAGGACACAGGTGGGACAAGAGCACCATTAGTGAAGGGGGACTGCTGAGGAGGAGGGAGTTTCTCTGCACTTGGATTTTCATGCAGTTCCTCTCTCTAGAAAACCACTTCTTTTAAAATGTACTTAATAATAAAATTAATTTATAATCATTGTTTTATGCAAGCTTAGATCTAGAAGATGTATTTTCTGTCCAGGAAGAATATCAGTCTTCCAATTAAATCACAGTATCTTATGTCTCTCACAACACACTTGCCTGTGTATGTTATTTCAGAAATACAGAGCAGTATGGGGGGATGATGAATAGGATGTTTGGTTCCAGCAGTATAATTTTTTTGTAGAGAGCACTAGTTGATATTAAAGCCAGTGACCAGAGCAAACACTGGTGCCACTTCCTGTTCGGCTGCCACACATAAGCAGAATTATTAGTGATGCCTTAGAGTTGTGGAGCAAGCTTTTGCTTACATGGAATAATGCTTTCTTTAGATAGCTTGTGTACTACAAGTTCAGAAAATGAGGAGCACCTCTCCCAGTCTGTGTGCTGCTGCATGTCCTGCAGGGAGCAGACACTGCTATCTGGATTCCTTGTCTGGATTCCTTGTCACCACAAGCAGTGACCAGACTGCTGCCCAGGACTTCTTATTTGCCTTGGACTGGCTCACGAGTTTCGAACTGAGTGTGTTCTTTTTCTCCAGCTTCCTAAAATTGCATGCATGTCATATGCTATAAAATAACAATCTAAGCCATGAGTAAATGAACCTAAAAAATAAATAGTGGTAACTATTGTATTTAGGCTGTTGGGGTACTTGGTGTGATCCATCTAACTCCTTCATAAGAGAGTAGGGATCCAGTTTTACATCTTCTGTAAAATTAATTACTCTTAGAGTCTTGGAAACACTTCCAAGGCTACAGTTGCTATGGTGATAGATGTAGTATGGAGATGTAGATAGATTGCCTGAGCAATCCTAGCCAATCATCTTTAAATTTCACTTACCACAAACCAAACAACTGTCATTTGTTGGGGTTTTTTTCTTTCTCTTTCACAAACAGTATTGTGCCTGATCCTATAATTGAAGCCTTGTGGGCTGTATTCATAGGGCTTGAGTACAAATCCTATTGTCTTTACACTGTGGTCCTTCTATCTGAACACAATTTAGAGCATGACACTGATTATTTAATATACTTTAAAATAGTTAACTATACTTTCTTGATAATTAGTTTATTTAACATATAGGGATTTTTCTGAGTTTTCTCTGTTACAGTGTGTACTCAATGAAATTGGTATTAAACACCAGCACCACTTCAAGCCTTGAGATCCCTTGATGCCAGTTGTTTTTAGTGCACCCAGCATTTTTATTTTTAGAGAAGTATTTGTGCTAGATGCTGATGGATTTCTGGCAGTAGAGATCCCTGTGATATTAAACACATAATAAGAGAAACTGTACATTCATTTGTATAAGTTATTAAAGGTCATGCTACTTACTGTTGTAACATTTGGTCACATGTTTACTATTCAGTATTTTTTTCACACCAAATAGCTTTGGGTTTTTTTTCTGAACTTCAACAATTAGCATGAGATGATTGTCCTATGCATTCTTTATGACCAGCAAAATTAAGAACTAGTCTTACTTATCTTCAACTCATAGGTTACAAGGAGTCTCTCTGTGGGGGTACATATGTCTCTCAACAGGCTACATAAGACTTGATAGTTAAAGTTATGCCAGAGAGATGCTTTATATCCACTGCTATTGGATATATATATTCTAGTGTAGAGGGTGTTCCTCTGTTCCAGGAGGAAGTTGTTATAGTACATAGAATCATAGAATGATATGAGTTGGAAGGGACTTTATAGATTATCTAATTCCAACTCCCTTGCCACAGGCAGGGACACCCTCCACTAGACCAGGTTGTTCAGAGAGAGCCCTGCCCAACCTGGCCTCAAACACTTTTAGGGATGAGGCATCCACAATTTCTGTGGTCAACGTCTTCTTGTACTTCATCCCTCTCACAGTAAAGAACTTTTCCCTAATATCTAATCTAAACTTACCCTCTTTCACTTTGAAGGCATTCCCCCTTGCCCTATCACTAAATTTGTGTAAAAAGTTGGTCTCCACATCTCTCATAGTTCCCCCAAAGTACTAGAAGGCCTCTGGAAGGTCTCCCTGCAGCCTTCTCTTCTGCAGGCTAAACAACCCCAACTCTCTTGGCCTCCTGTCTTTTTAGGAGGTACGCTACAGTTCTCTGATCGGCTTTGTGGAAATCCTCTGCACTTGCTCTAAGAGTCCATATCCTTCTTTTGCTGGGGACTCCAAAGCTGAACACAGTATTCAAGCAGAGACTCATAAGACTGGAGTGGAGTAGAAGGATCATCTCTCCTGATGCTATCAGTGTTCATACTCTTATTTGGTGGGTTTTTTTATCCTCTGGTATGAGCAGAGGATTTTGTCAGTGACAACTAGTATCAATTAATTAAATCCTTTCTGAATAGTTCCTGTGGATTATTTTCCCTAAGATGCTTGGGTTATTTCTTAGAAAACTGAAGCTGAACAAGAGACATTGCCAGAAAAACAAGTTGGAGTTGGAGCTCAGCAGTGGGGAGGCAGAACAGCACTGAAAGGTGCACCCAGGACTACAGCAACAAGCCTGCCCTCTAATGTAGGTCATTGCCTAGAATGAAACTCTTCCTCAGGGCATCTGTGGAAAAAGAGAGAAGCAGGAAAATTTGGCTGATGTAGATGTAGTCTGAGGAAATAATAGATTTACAACCACTGTTTCAAACAGCACCATCCAAGACCATCCAACAGCTGCTTAATATTGAGATATAAGCAGAATTCTCAGTGAATAAATATTCTGCGATGATTGTAGTTAGCAGTACGTGAATAAATATCCTGCAAAGAATGTACATAGCAGTACATGGAGGCAAAAAAATCATCTGGAGCAAGGGCCTGGAGCGAAAGCTGTGCAGTCATAATATGTTTTTAATGTCTTTGCTGCCAAAAGCCTCAGACAGCTGGATAATGACTCATCAGAAAGCTTCTTGGAGTAATTCCACAGTCCTGCAAACCCCTAGGTTTGGGCCCTTTTTTCCACTAAAAAATGCCATCAACTACTTAGTTTCACACTGGTTGGCCAAGCAGCATGGATTAACATGGGAAAAAGTCAAATAATGAGATGGTTTATTTTGTCACTGTGCTTGAGAATATAGGACAGCTGGCAAAATGTGTCAGAGTGTGATGCTTTGCTCCAGGAGTTCCACGAAAGTATCGCTTGGCGAGCGGCCACAGAGGCGCTCAGCACAGCATCTCCTCTGAGGGCTGGACAAATCTGCCCCGGGATGGAGGTTTCAGGGAGAAAATGCTGATCCTTATCAAAGCCAGGATTCTGAATTTGTGAAAGTATTTAATTAAGACCAGCAGTAAGCCTGCTGGGTAGTGCAGCAGTTGGTTTGCCACTCTTAGGTTGTGAACAATAATTTTAATTTCATTTATTTACCCTAGTCTGCCAGGAGTGAGATCAAAATGATCTTTTACACAGTGAATGTGACACGGGATTATTATTCTTGCAAAATGTACATTGAAAATGTCCAAACACCCCAAAAAGAGACCAAATTTTTTGTCTTCATAGAGTTAATAGCATATTATCTACTTACATTTATTATAAATTGGAGCAGGAGAGCTCAGAAATTTTCAGGCAAGAAACCTCACATTGCTGCTTATGTACTTGGTCTAAGAATGGCACCATTTTTGCAATACCATGCTGTTCTTTTATTTCTTTAACTGTAAATTTTATACACCTGCACTCTTATTTGCTTCTGATCTGAGAATTTTCTCCTCATGTGCTTCACAAAAAGACGCTCATTTGCTCCCTCCCACACTTTCAGAATAACAACTTTGCTACTTTGTCCTGTTTTTTGTGTATTTTTTGTTAGCTAAATCTGCTCTCAAGCATTATGAGGTGATTATCTCTGAAACAGTAATTTTTATGCACTGAAAAATTGTAATAAAGATTGGCTCTGACTGTAAATCATTGCAAAGCTTATTTCTCTATGTACTGCTGTACATATGCTGCAAAATTCTTGACAGGCTTCATATCCTGGTCACAAAAATTATCACAGTAAACATTTAGCTTTTTGGCTGTGGAAGAGACGTCAGGAAGGGTCCTGCACTTTTCCATCCTATTGTTTCCATGTCTCTGCCACTATGTCTGAACAAAGTGATGCATAGGCAAGTCTGTGTTTTCCCATCCATTTTATTCTTTAGTATTGCTATGGGTGAAATGATGGTGTTTAATAATAAAGTAATTTTTCTGAACATCTTGGAATCAGATTTTCACATGGGTGATGAGTCCAAGGCCCAGTTGCTTTCAGAGGCTATGTTTCCCAATAGTCCCAGGCTCAGGTGATGCCCTCACCAAGACATGGAGAGGCACAGGACATTGGAAGTAAATTAGGGGATTTGATGAGCACAGGTGGGAAGGGGCTGCAGACACTTAGATGAAGCAGGAGTGGTACAGAAAAGAGAGTAAATAAGATTAGGTAAGCTCAGAATGTTAAGCAGGCTTAGAAAGATTTTTATCTGAGTGGGTATTTTAGAAGATGCAAATATGCTTTTGCTTTTACTTCACAGGGTTTTTAATCTCAGGATCTGTCTTTGCTTGTGTTGCAGCAGGAAGATAACAGCAGCATTTACTCAGTTCTGTGAAATACCTAAAAACATATGATGCAAAAACCTGCCTTGGTATTACTCAGTTTTGATTGAAATACATTAGAATACTACCTATATATTGAAGATATATTAATGATGTAATCTCAATGGAATTTATACGAAAGGTTATTTTAAGCTGATTCAAAATTTTTACAAACAAACAGAATTCTCAAAAATTTATTCAACCTCAGCCATATGTTGTTTTAGAAGTGGTAACTGATTAGGACAGTAGGTTACTTCTGTCTCTTCTAATCTTATAAAGGTTATTAATGTTGTGGTGAATAGGAGTATCAAGGCTGATACTCTGCAGAAGTTCATCACAAATTTTAAAAATTTCAATGTACAGATAATTATTTATTATTATTTCCACAAATGAAATATTTTTAAAATAATTTTTTTCTAAAGCTGTAAAATTAATGAGGAAAGCAATGTGAACAGAAAATGCCTTTTTTTTTTTTCTGAGAATTTTGCTTCTGGTTTTCTTCAGAAGAAGAAAGAAGGTATATCAACACATATGTAGAGTGTAGAGATTGCCACCAAAAAATGTAATTTTAAATTATGTGAATAATGACTATTGTTTGGCATCAACTTTGCTGAGCATTCTTACTCTTTTAATAATATTGGATCTCTGTGATGTTTAGATCCCATTTGATTGTTCTAGCTTTTCCTTTTTTTCTTGATAATTCAGTTAAGAGGGAATACTTATTTTGGAGGAAATTTCAAATGTTTAAAGAGAACACTAAGAATTTGAAGAGTTTGGGTTCACAGTATAGAAATTATCATCTGATAAAAGATGATATAAATGTGGCCTGAGTTAGAAATGCGTTAGAAAGCTGTTATTGCATAACCACTTTGTTGTTATTACAGCACTGTACTGTTCCTACACAAGTAATTGGAAAACATTGATTTAAAAATTATGAGATCTGAAAACAGAGAGCAAGTATCAAGTTTAATTTAATTTTTTTTCTTTCCTTCCTTGTCAACAGTAGAAAATAAACTAATAGCAGGGGAAAAAAAAGCATTAACAGCATCCTCTCATATCTGACTCTCTTTTAAGCACTGGTTGAGCCTTCTGAAGCCTCTTTTAACCTGATCTATGCTGGAAGTCTGCAGCAACAGTTAAACAAGCAAAGCTCCAGGCAGCCCAGGACCAGCCCAAATAGAGCCTGACAAGTCATGAGTACTGTTCACCGGCCCAACACCCAGCCAGTGGCCTGAAGGAAGCAATGTGGCTACCCTTGCTTGCCTCCACTTCTGGAAATCGCAGCAGGGTCTCCTTTGCCTCTGGAGTAGAATTGGGAAACCCATTATTTCACTCATTCCTGTGGCTGTAATAAATATCAAGGGTTGATTGGGAGAGGACATACCTTCATCCTTCTTATTCTTGCTCCACACAGCCCCTTCTGTTGCAGGGCTTTTCTGAACAAGTAGTTCTTAGCAGTACATTGCAGTAAAACGATTCAGCTCACCTCTCCAAAGAGACCATCCTTTCTCTGTGTACTCAGGCCTCGTTTGCTTATCAGTAAAAATCCCAAGAGGTGCTGCAGCTTTTCTTTGCGACTATAAGGGAACCCCTGAAACCTGTTCTTAATTAATAAGGAGATCAGAACCCAAAGGGAAAATATAAAAGAACTCAAGTATTTTTAATGATGTCTTTAAATGCTGTACCAGATTCATCTAGAGGCAGAGATGACTGGGCTTGGATGCTCACACAGGAAGAGAAGGGACACCAAGTGACCAAGTAACAGCATGGTGCTTATAGCTTGTTCAGTGAAGCCTGGGCTTACCTTTGACAATGGAGTCCTATGTTCTGATTTAGAAGTAATAGCATCTCTTTCTTCTGCTATAATACATCAGATCTGACTGACTTTTTACATCACTGATGTGTTTAAGCGCTGTGGCATTCAGAATCCCAACAGAGCATTGCTCAGGGCATCTAAATCACTTAATGCTACAATAGGAAATAGTTTTGTGGGTTCTATGGGTTAGTTACTGCCTGTTCCACTTCAGAAGTTTCATTTATTTTTCAAAGAGTTTTTGTAAATCAGTTTAATGAACTTGAACTTAAAATCAATTATTTCCTAATAATAGAAATAATATCCTAATATCCCGTAGGTTTGGTCTCATACAATATCTCATATATTTACATTTCTATCCAAATACCTCTCAGTGGGCTTGCAAGAAGGAACACAAGAAACAAGTCACATATACATCACTGGAGGAAGAACCTCATTTAATTCTGATTCCAGATGGGCTCAGAAAGACCGTTCTGTTTTGCCTAGAATGGCATCTGCAATAGTTAAAGAAAGAGGCAGTAGAAAGGAATATTTTAGCAAAGATTGTATTTGAGAAGTATGAAATTTTTAGGATGGAAAAAGGGCTCATTATTTTGCCAAAACAGATGTTTAAATGATAATGCTTTCTTTGTTACAAATCAAATGTGAGTTTTTTGCCATTGAGGAAACAGAGATCTGGCCTTTCACAAGGAAAAAATGGGATCATCCTGTAGTATGAGGAAAAAAGAAACACAGAGAAAAAAATACAGATTTAATTACACAAAAGAAAAGGACTTTAAAAAAATCTATATTGTTTAAAAATTTTCAAACTTTCTTTAGGGTTTGTGTTTTGGTTTTAGATTAGCTGCTGTACTCTTTTTTTTTTTTTTTTTTAACAGCACAGCTGACCTAGTTCCCTTTGCTGTCATTCACATCATGTGCAGCTTACTTACTCATGCAGAGTAGTATTTTATGAGAGCAGTTTTCACTTTAGAATAAATATCTGAGTTATGAAAGGATAGGAGAGAAATGTATCCCAATCCAAGCATTTTGCCACAGATTAAGTTCCAAATCTCACAGATTTCAATTGTGACTTTTCTCAGTGGCAGATAAAGGTGAGGCCATCTCCATGACTGCTTAAAGGAGCCAGCATTGATAAATACACAGAGTACTTCACAGAATACCTCTCTTCAGATAATGTTTTTTATATTTTTTAGTTTATGTATATGTACGAGTCTCCCTATAACATCAGACATGCCAAGAAGGGTTTTTGCTATTTATAAATGTTTGCAGGTTGGGTCTCTATTATCCAAGGCACTGGAGAGTTTTTAAGGCTGCTTTTTTAATCCATAGAAAATAGACATAATAAGAACTCCCCTGAGTGTTGTAAGGCCTCTCTATTCTTCATGGTGAACATTTTCTGAAAGTAATGCACCTGCAGTTCTAGCCTTAGAAACAGAGTTCCCAACAACAGGGATTAAATTCAGATGAGACTATCCATACCGGTAATGTGTTCCTGATTTTTATTTTAATAAAGTAAATTAAAGCTCATAATATTTTACATTTCTTCAGTTAATTTCATAAATGAGAACCATAAAAATATTATATTTATACAAATAAACACTGTAAATTATTTCAGGGTACTTTTACTCAGTTCTGTCTCTTTGCTGTTTTGCTCATTGGCCCTGAGGATTGACTCCTGATAATGGTTTCAGCAAGTCAGGGAAATACTCAGGCTATTGAAATACATAAAATTATGCTAATATTATAATTTTTGCACAGTGCTTAGCATTTCATTTAAATGGATGGAAATCAGAATGTTATTAAAGAATGATTGCCCTTTTTTTTTTCCATTTTATACTTGGGTTTTCCTTTTGGAGCAGTGAATTAAAAAGGAAAAAGGATATATTTATGAAATACAGGTGGTAATTTATTTACTTTTAAATGTTGTGATGCCTACAGAATGCTTTTATCCTGAGAATAAAACAAGGAGTGACCTATGACCAAAAATACTCCCCAAAAGTTAAAAGATGTAAAAATTAAATTGCTCGAGGACATGATTTTAGAATTGGAATCTAATAAAAGCATAATAAAGAAATGGCCAAGATAATGAAATTCTGGCCTCTGCTGAGTTTCAGTGAAGGGAGAGAGAGTATTATAATATTCATAAGTTTAGCTATGACCTGGCCAGGAAGAGGTTCTTTCATTTGCCCACCCTGACTGATTGACTTCCTGGAAGGATCCAAAAGGAAATGATGTTGAGCATCTGTCATGGCTCAATCCATCCTTTATCTGGAAGGCTCAGGTCCCTGTTTACAGCTGCTGTGCCCTGTGGCCAGTTCCAAGCAGACCACAATACCTGTGGTCTGGCTGTGCAGTCCTGGGAAGGTGCCAGGGAAAGAGGGTGCTCCCTGCCCCAGCATCAACTCCTGCTTCCTCCATGCCAGGAACATGGATCCCCAGCAGGAGCCAGGCTGATCCTGGAGAAATTGCCTTTAATGACATTCCTGTAGTGTCCTCCTGGCTTGATCTCTTTATCCTAAACTCGAGGCTTTAATTAAGGACCTTTGAAGCTCACTCTGCAGGGTGGCTATCACTTTTAGGTGATGGTGGGCATGGAGTGATGCTGATGTCAACACCCAGACAGATATGTTAGGTATTTACTGGTTGGTATTTTGTGAAACCTCTGGCCAGGGGTAGCTGTATAATTCTTCCTTTAATCTCAATGTAAAATTTAGCATTTAACCAAAGAGAATAACTCACCTTCAGTACTTCAGTACTAAAATCAAGTATACTTTTAACAGACAGGTGGAGCCAAGTACTTTAAATATTACTTCTTGTCTTCCAGTGAGGATCCTGAGTATTTTTGTATCAGTTTTCTGTGGGGTGTAAGATTTCAAAATTTTACCTCTGCTTTGTAAGCCAATATAGATGGGGTTTGAGTCAGTCATATCTAATAGATAAACAAGTTAGGTACCAGATAACTTTTTTGTAAAAGTTATGGAGACTGTGGGTGTTGTCCAAGTCATGAGCCTGAGTAGTGTCAGGCAAGAGACAAATGCTATGTGAGAAGGGAGATTTTTATTTTCTCAAATATCACAGCACTTTATTATTATTGATAAGAGTAAATAATTAAATACTTAAAATAGCATTCCAGAGGCAATGATAGGTTAAAAAAAATAAAGGAGAGAGTGTTTTTGTCCCCTTTTCTTTGTAAGCATGAGTCCACTTGATTTCAGTTCCTGAAAAAGCTTTGCTAACACCAATTGATCAGTTGAGGCAGGGGGTGGATGGTTCTCCCCTGGATATCACTTCAGAGCAGCAGGAACTTCCTGCTCAGTTCAGAGCTCCAATTAAGTAAGTGTTTTATACAGAATTCTACCTCCTTTTACAGTGTCAGGCTGCAACCTGTGGTAACATAGTTGTCCTATGAACATACCCTTTCACATTCCAGATCTGGATAAGTGTACTGCATGGATTCAGTTTGGGAGGAAGGCTAACAAAGTAGGAAGATTCTTATTATCTGCTTGTCATTCCATCCTGGGGTCTGTCCTAGCAGCTCCTAGAGAAAGCTGGTGAGTGGTCTTTAAAAAGGGAGGAGTAGCAGGAAGATTTGACAGCTAAAGTTCTCCCCTTCTGCCAAAAAAATGAGGTGGAGCTGCAGCATGTCCAGACTTGAGTATCAGGATGTCCTCAGGCCCGTCTGAGAAGCACATTATATGTTTAGCTGATCCCAGATACCTTTTTAATGACTAAAAATGCCAATCTGTAGTGATAAAATTCATAAGAAGCTCTGCAAACATACCCTAGCACTTCACTGGATATATGGGAGGAGAGGTTTCTATAAGCAATATTTTTATGCCTGTTCATTTACCCACAGTGTCTCAGCCCAAATGAATTCTGCTTCTGATTCCTGTGACTTGAGACCTTGAATATCTGTACTGCTTTTTCTCTGTCCTACAGCACAACTTGGTCCCATGCACTTCTCCTGATCTATTTTTAAATTCTGAACTCAATTAGTGGATTTCCTTTTTCTTAAACACTTACACTGATGAAACACCAATAGGAAATCTATTCACCTTCACATTAAATAGATTTGAGGATTGATTTAAAGCCACAACTGTGAATTGCATTTGATCTGCTTACGTGTTTAGATCTGGACTGGGTTTTTTTAAGTTTGATAGTGATATATCAAACTCTTTGTGGAGTGTTGTACTTGAGGTATAGACAGGACAGCATAGGGATAACAGTGACAACCAGTGGTGAAAATGCTCCTGCCCCTTCTTGGGGCTTCCTGAGGCCTAGCACTGGCAAGCAGAGCACTTCAGCTGGATTGAGAAATGGGAAATGATTTTGTGAGTTTAGGGAAAAATGTTTTTGAGTAGATTTACACAGTTCTAAATTTGGGGCACCAAAATTCCTGGCCTGATTTTCAGAAGCACCTGAGCAGCTGAGAGCAAAACAGAGGTTGCCCAGCACTGCATAGCTGACCATCTGGCCTCCAGGTATTGCTGTTAGAAGATAATCTCAAAATCAGAGATCATCTTTGAGTACACTGGCTTTCATCTCAATTTTACAGGTTTTTCTAGATGTGTTTCAAAGGCTTTTTCCCTACTTATTTATTTGAAATGAAAGAGGAGTACATTTAGATCAGATATTCAGAAAAAATTATTTACCCTCAGGGTAGTGAGGCAAAGAAACAGGTTGCCCAGAGAAGTCATGGTTGCCCCATCCCTGGATGTGTTCAAGACCAGGTTGGGTGGGACTCTGAGCAACCTGATCAAATGGAAGCTGTCCTTGCCCATGGCAAACGGGGTTGGAACTAAATGAACTTTAAGGTCTCTTCCAACCCAAATCACTGCATGATTCTGTGATTGTGTTTGATGGTAATGGTGGGTGGAAATACTAGTGCAGACTTTTGAAGACATAAAAGCTTGACAGAAATGAAAAAGATAAAAATGTTTTATGTTTGTCTTTTTGTGAAATACCAGTTTTGTTATTGATGTAAATCACACAGAATGTAAACAACATGTTCTTGTTACTGCGGGGGACTGAGTGCCTTAGCAGAAACTGTGAGTGCTATTCACATTGACTGCCTCTTTTCTAATTGTTGATATCATGCAAGTATATAAAAGAATTAAAGTTTATTCACTGAAATTAGTGACTTGTGTAGGCAGGCATATCTAATGCCTCTGATTTTATGTTTACTGGCAGCATTGTTTCAGCTGCTGCTTTTTTCCCATGGAATAGATCACCTCCCAGGCTGAAGGCTTTCCAGAAGCAGCAGAGGAGGCACACCTGTGTAAGCACGACTGCAGAGGCAGCTCCCTGCAGCAGCACTCATCTCTTAATCACTGACAGAGCCTCGTGTCTATGCACATCTTGAAAAAGAGGGTTCCTTCTTTTTCTTAGCAGTCTCATTTGGAATGTCACAGCCTGTTACTGGCAGCCTGATTCACACCCTGAGATTTCCCAAATATCTTGGTGCTTCCCGCTGGCACCTCTGAATGCTTGGTGAAATACTGAATGTGCAAGGGGATGTATCAGTACAGAGGATCAGGTCTAAATGCTAAGGAGATGTTACATTGTCAGGGACCGAGACAAACTGTACTGTGAACCAATCTCTAAATTTAGATTTAAAAGGACATGTTCATTTTTTACTTAATATTAAGACTATGTTATTGTTTGGAAAAAAAACAACCAGTTGCTGCTCTCATTTTGTTTTAAGCATTGGTAGGTCTGCCAAATGATTGTTATTGAGTTAACATAAAAGAATTGGTGGGATTTTTTTTGTTTTTTTTGGTTTTTTTTTTGCAATTCTTCGAGACATTCAGTGAATAAAGAAATAACCCTGGATTTTCCAAGTCATATATCTGTACCAAGCTGTTATAAATTATACAGTGGAAAACTACCCACATTTCAAATAATATCTAGATGATTTGGTTTGCTTGGGTTTTTTTCTTATTTGCTCTTAGTTAATTCAAAAGTACAATTAAAAAGAACAGACAGGTAAACTAGAGAGGCAGAAGGAGCTGCCACCTGCTGTAAGTTTTAGATGCTCAATTACATGATGAATTGGTTGATCTCTCCTATGATGACTCTGCAATCTCAATTTTGTTACATGAAATACAGCAGCTCCAACCCCTTATGAGCAGACTTGGTCTCCTTAGTGTTATTTTCTCATCATTTATACCCTATCCATTACAGAAAGCAGGTATTTGAACAGAACAATAACAGGTAGTAGTCTCTAAATTAAAGTGGGGAAAAACCCCAGTAGCCATCTGAAATCTTTGCAAAAGAATGGAGGTGGCATGAATAAGTCACAAGGAAATACCACTGATGATAGGTTANAAAAAAAAAAAAAATCAGGGGAGCATAGGATAGACAATAGTTTATAGTTTGGGAGATCTTTCATTTATTGAAGTCAAAGCTCCCTTTCTGGGTCCACTCTTTCATTCATTCTTCTCCAAGTCATTGTTTTTATGTATTTTAAATTGCGTCTGTGTTCTGTTCTGACCTTGGCCCTTGTAGATCACGGACACAGACAAAGTGTTGCTCATTTGTGAGTTATCCCACTTGTGCAGGCTGGCCCCTTGCACGGGGCATGCCAGGGCTGCAGAGGGCACGGCTGAGATGGGGCAGCAAGGGGCAGTCCCTTGGGGCCACTGCGAGCTAGCACCAGTGAGGTCAGCCCTGACAGGCACTGAGTCACAGTCCCAGTCTCAGTCAAAAGGTCACATTTGCTGGCCTCTTCAGTGGAGCTCATGGATCTAAAAAATTACATTTTGTAGGGAATTACGAGCAGCAAGGCAAAAATAATCTGTTGATTATACAAAGAAACAATACTGGGAGATTTTAGGGAAAAGTAACATGTCCATATCTAATTCTTTAATACAAGCATGAGAACCAAATTCAGTTGATTTTTTGATTCAGTGATGAGTAAAGTTATTTAAAAATAGGCTCCTAGACACACGTGGGACTACTTGTATCTATCTGGACCAATGTAAAAGGTAGAAGCTGAGAGAAATGTAAACAAATGGAACAGGAATTTAAGTCTAAACACAGGTCTTTCATCTGCATTTTTGCTTATTTAAAGAATTTAGTGAGATAATCCAATAGGAATAACAGCAGAACATACATGTAATTTTGATAGATTTTGTGAATGTGCGTCATGCAATGTCTTTAGGACAGGGGGGGCAATTGGAAATCCAGATAATGCTAAGGATAAGCAAATTGCGTGTTTATAGCTCTAAACATGAAAGTATAAGCAGGCTGTCAAACATAAGGTCAAAGTAAACTGTTACATTCCTCAGCATACATGGGTATAGAAACAGGTGTGCAATCACCATGGCATTCTCAGGACAGGGAGTTCCTCTGGCCTGTAGCAATAGTTTATATGCTGATGGTTTGATTATTAGGGGAGAAAGATTCAAAAGGTTCTTGAAAGCCTTGAAGGGAATGGACAAGAAAAATGGAATGTAGGCATCAAGATCAACAAATATTAAAAGACAAAAAAAATCCCACAGTCTTGTAAGCAAGGAGGCAGCTGAGATCAGGGTGACTACAGAGGCATCAATTACCAGGCATCAGCTGGGGCTCACCAACTCACTGGCTGAAGTTCAGCCTCTTTCCAGCTCTTTTGAATTGTTTCTTGAAGTTCAGAATTTGTGTGCAGTATGGCTTGATGCACACCTTTCTTGTGGCAAGAACATATGAAAACTGTGCTCAGCTTTGGTGAAACAGTAAAAAAAGTGTGCTTCCAAGAAACTTGAAAATCAAAATACCTATTTTCACCTTCATGCATTTTGCTTTAGAAATCACAGGGCTGTTTCTAAGACCTTGAAACTGTCTTTACATTTATCAGTTTGTCCCTGCATCTTATAGATGATGTAGCAGGGATCATGTTAATATGTGTACCCATTGTGTCTCTTTTACCAGTTGAGGGCAGGTTATAGGTCACCTTACTGTTTTGAATTGGCTAGATTTTTGACCCTGATCCTCCGACTGTTTTTATATCACAGTTCAATAGGAATATATGCTTTCTATCTCAGTTTATCCTTGCAATTAGCCATTCAAGTCTGTAGATAATGCATTTGTATTGCCATGCTGACAAAGAGGGAGGTATTTCATTTTTCAAGAATGTAGTTGATATAAATTAAATTCCAAGCAGCCATAAAACCAGCTATAATCTCAAGTAAAACCTCATTGCTTTCATGGAAATATATTCACAACAGCTGAACCTCTTTGAAGAAGCTGTTAAGTTTTACAACAGGAAGCTGTTGCCTTCCTCAGGAGTAGATTAAAAGGGTTAAAAGTTGGATATTTTCATCTCATTATTCACCAGGATAGTTCATTAATAGACTGAAGCTGCACTAGAATAAATATGTTGTGTCCATGCAACACTAAGTGCTGACTTTCTTAGGATGGCTATAGGAATATCCTACAAGAGACAGTGAGTTACATAGTAGCTTGATACAACTGATTTTTAAAGAAATTATCAGATTTCTAGCACCTTGAGTAAATAGTGTCATTGATTATAACGTAGTTACCAGCAGCTCTGGACAAAAACCTTGATTTGTTTCTTGGTATGAAACTGCTTGATATAACTACTTGCAATTTTTTTGGTTTTGGTTCTACAATGCATATTGTAACACTTAGGCAAATAAAAAGCCATAATCCTTTGATATTCCTCTGATTTTTGTACCTTTATGGGTTTTTTCCAGGCATCAATATTCATCTTGTAGATAATCAACCTTAAAAGTTTGCTCCTAAAAGAGGATTCTTTTCTGAGCATCAGGATGTAGCTATAACTACCTTGGAGTTACCCATCCATACCAAAAACAAGCATCACTGCTGAGTATGTTAGGACTTGCATGTAATCATCTCCTTTCTAATGAGATACATAAAATTTCTGGGGTTTTAGCATATAAACACATACCCAAAAGTGTCTGACTTGTTTGTTCTCACAATTTCCAACTGGTTAATGGTGTGATGCCATTCCACAAAAATACTTTTTAGTGGCTGCCATTTTATTTCCCATTAATTGTTTAGTTAAAACAGAAGACATAATGGATTTTCTTTTATACTGATTCACAATACAGTTTTTTGCATGTTTGGGTGTGAGTCTCTGTATTTCAAGTTTCTTCTGATAATGGATACTTGAAGTAACAATTATGTAGATGTGTGAAAATTAAATAATAGGAACATATTTTAGATGTCTAAATGAACTGAAATATTTTAAGTGAACATTGATATTTGCATTATATATATTAATATTTCCTATGCTAGAAAGAGTTTTAGGGTTTGTGTTTACATTTATTAATTTCAGGACAGGCATATTTGATCTTGTATTATATTTTCTGAACATATATTTCATGGCAGGAAACAGTTTGTTGGGTGTTCCATCCTATGTGCACTGCATTTTTATTTTTAAATGGAACAGTGCTGTAGGCATCTATCTCTATGAAAGAATGAAAATGCATATAACAGGAAACGGTACAGAATATTTAAGAGCTTGTCAGCCTGTCAGGTTTTGACTGTCTTTCTGCTTTGATGTCCATCATTTTCTATCCTCTCACAGAAAAGGAGAAAATGAAGGAGAACAGAGAATGGATTTAGAGCCCTTTGTCTTCATATGTGGAAGCCGCTTTGGAAGGAAATGTAAAAAGCCTGTTGAATATTTAGTTGTGCTTTCAAAGCAAAACAAAGATGGGCCAAAAGATGCACAGTGAAGAAAAAAAGAAATTGGTGGATTCTCCTAAAGCACATATTTGTTGTATAACAAGAGTTAAATAACAGCTTCCCAGCCTTCAGTCATCAACTGGAGCTTATATTGAGTTTTGCAACTAAGAGAAGACTTAGCTAATGTATTTTCCCAATGATGTGATGACATTCATTACACTAGTTTTGTCTTACACAAGTCTCCTCAGACTCAGATTCCTCTGAATTTACCTTTCATGTTCTTATGAAGACCAAGTGTAAAACCCCAAAAAAGGGTCTCCTTTTCAAATGAGAAAGAGATATTAGCAAGAATGTCACATAATAATCATATAAATATAATTTCATAAAACCTACCCTCCTTGTTTTATTTATTCCAGCCCCTGTCTTTTATAATAGGTGATTTTTAGACAGTATAATTCCTACACTGACAGGTCATAAAGAAAGGCTGCAAGCAGAAAAACAGGCTCGCAACTGTAAGGAAGAAAGAGATAGAAAAGAGTACACTAAAGTAGGCCACTTCATATAGCTTGAGTGTTCTTGCAACTTTTTCTAGCTTCTCAGCTTGTAAATTACACCCATTTTGAACTTTCATAAGTTCACACATCTTTTGGAAGGAACATGTAGAACTGAAAGAGCCTAAATTATACCTTGAAAAATACCTCTAAATTTGCACCTATTTATGTTTACTTCTGCATTTGTACATAGTTGTGGACATGTCATGCTATCATACCGAGACAGTATATACACCATATATATGAAGAAATACCATCCCATCTGATGTTGCACAATACTGGAGAAAACGGTAATCATTTTTCTTTATCCAATATTTCAGTGTATTAGAGAGAAGCAGAAATTTCCTTATAGTAAACAACTAGAAAAAAGCCATCCTCCTTGGTTCTTTTGGGTACTTGGCCATTTCAATAACTGTTTTTGTGGTTTTCTTTATAGTTTGTTTTATTTGAGGCATTTGCATTGCAGACAATTGTCTACAGTAATGACTGCAAGTGTCTGGATAAACTTCAGTCCAAAAATTCCACTGTCATTTGGAAAGGCTTGGTCTATGACTGAGTGTCTCTGTATTCCTCCTGCATTATTCATCCAGAGACAGAACAGTGGATTGATGGGCAACTGGAAGAGAATTTCTTCCCCAGACCATCGTGGTTTGTTTCAACAACTATGTTGTTAAATCCTTCCTTTTCATCTCTTAATTTACTGCCGTCTCACTTCTCCCTTGGCATTGACCTTTTCTAGATGAGAGCCTGGTGCTGTCAACAAGCTGATGAATTATAGGTGTTCTGAGTGGAAGTGACCATCAAATATAGGCTGGTTTACTCATCTTCTTCTCCAAAACCCCCTATGACAGTAGTGGAAGAAAATATTCTCTACAATGCATGCAATTTCTCTTAGTCATGCCTTGGGGTATCTGCCTTTCTTATTGATACTGGGTTTCTTTAATCACAGATGCTGTACAGAACATAAAATATGTCTCTCTGTGTTGATACAGCAAGGAGTTATTGTTGGTGTTTAAGCTGAGGCTTTAAAGCAATCTTTACTGCATATTTGAATCTTAAGGGAAGGTAGATGCTGAGGATTAGGTGGGAAGGAGATTATGCTCTGGGAGAACGAATATCTCATTTCAGTGTTACAAGGATTCTGGCTGTGTTTTCTTTAAAGCCAAAGATGTACCCAAGCAAAAAATTACACATTTCTGTGAAAGTTCAGAGTTGAAGTGAAGCAGAAAATAACTTCTCTCTCCTTCATGTGTCTGTGGGGATACTTGACCATACGCTATAATATGTAATGGTTCTTGGTAGGCTGCAGACCATTCCCATACCAAACCCATAGGTACAAATTTGGCTTCTCAATAATATTTCTAAAATAAATTTTGCTTGTTTTGTTCAGGGGAAGTAGCAGTTTTTAGTGGTTCTACTCTTGAGCATTTAGTGATGCATTCTAGTTTTGGAATGAGTGTCACAAAGACAGTTTTGAAAATTAGTAGCTTTTTCCAGGTTAATGCCCCAGACTTTCTCTTGTGTTTAAACAATCCCCACTCACTCATTCCTAGTGTGAGGGTCATGTTTCTGATCTTCATGATGGGCTGCATTTCACAAGAATTAGGTCATTTTTTGAGTCAAATTGTCCAACTTTAAATAACATATATCAGAAATGCTCATATGAAGGAAATTTGTTCTATCTCAGCTGTGTCCCACTGAATTGATGTTATGAAATGTAGAAAGTGGTCAAAACAAGACTAATACCAGAGCACTGCTTGTAACATAGTAGTAGCGTCTATGTAAGAAGGAGAGAGAAATACATGGCTTCTCCTGGCTAGTATACGTAAGTAGTAATGTGGGATCATTCTTGCAGTTTTCATTTAAAATATTCTTTTATCTGACATGATTGTTTCATCTTTCAAATGGTAAATTTATGAGAGAGCATGTGCTCTGTGCTCTGCCTTCCATTTTTAAATATTATTGCCTTTAATAAATGATAGATTAATATGGCCATAGCTTCTAGTTGTAAGCAAGGCAACCTCTCTCTTTTGAAGTACGGAATTTTTTGTAAACCAAGATACTAAATTTTGGTTTTGCCTTATCACTCTCTACAACTACCCTAAAGGTGGTTGTAGGAAGGTGAGGGTCAGCCTCTTCTCCAAGGCCAACAGGAACAGGACAAGAGGAAATGACCTTAAACTGCACCGGGGAAGGCTTATGTTGGACATCAGAAAAAATTCCTTCACTGAAGGGGTGGTTAAGAGTGGAGTCACCTGGAACTGTTCAAGAAACCACTGGATGTGGCACTTAGTGCTATGGTTTAGTTAGCAGGGTGGTGTTTAGTCAAAGTTTGAATTTGATGATCTTTGAGGCCTTTTCCAACTTTAATGATTCTATAATTTCAATATGGACATAAAATTAAGCCAAACTTGGACTTTGATCACTGTTAAAGTTGTCGGACTAAATGATCTCCAGAGGTCCCTTGCAGTCCTCACTCTTGTGATTCTGTGATCCTCTTAATCACACAGATATCTGTGTTCAAGCTATTTTTGTTAGCTTATCTTTATTTATATTATGTGAATTTTATTCATGACCTTATTTTAGGTGCTTAGAAATGTACATGAATAAAAGAATTGCTACATGATCAATATTACATATCCCTGCTAATTAGAATCTTAGTTAAGTGCTAATATTTGCAAAAACATTAATTTACATTGACTTTTGCCTAAATTTAGTCAAAAATGTTTTATTTCCTTACAAGCAGTTACATCCACATTTTCAAGTTATTAAAGAATTTGAAAATGAGATACAGAAATCATAGCTAAACGTTTGCTTTTACACATTGACATTTTAATGCGCTCTCAGTGATTCTTTAACCAGCAAGAATCATCTCTGATTTTTACCTGAATGATAGCAAGACCTCTTTTTTAATAACTTTCTTCCTTTTTAAAAGAAAGTAATTTAGTAATTTTACATTTAGTAAAATTTTTAGTAATTTTACATTTAGTAATTTTCAGAAACAGAAATAACATTAGCTTAAAAGAGAATAATGGTGTTCTCTGACTTCTAATTTACTGAAGAAATTCTCTGTCGGAAACAGCAGAAAGTGTTTGAAAGGGGCTGTGAGTGTTTGTTGCTTTCATAGGACATCTATAGGATTGTCAGGTTCAGCTATTACTGCCTTTACTTTTGAATTTAGTGATCTGACTGCAAAGCCTGCAGTGGCAGCTTAAGTCTTGTATTCTTGATATCTTACTTGGCCAGTTTGCACATAGAAAATTCTGCCAATTTTGCTTGTTCTTTTTCTGATGTTTAAAAATTATGTTTGTATTTGGGTTTTTTTGGTTGAGATGCACTAAATGTCTTCTCAACCTGCAAGGAATAGAATATAAATTTCTCCTGAATTCATAAGGTATGTAACCATGGGTTGCTGTGTTTTCTGCCATTCAAAGAGGATCTGATGCACTAGATGGTTTCAAACTGCAGATTTTTAGCCATCTTAAGTGTTGAGAAAATTTGATGTTATGGGCAGGAAATATTATGTGGTTCTTTTATTTTCTCTGGCAATCATTTTTCAAATAGGTTTACTGAAAGAAGGTAGTCTAACTCACCTAATTCAATGTGCAGCAAGTCACTGGAATATCAATTTAAGTCTTTTCCAAGTCTCATGTGCAGGAGAAGCCTCCAGATCGTACAGGTTTTGCTGCACAAATAGGTCTGTGACAAGGCCTTTTGCTGTTCCACCCCACTGCAGCTGTTTTCTGGGATCTCATTACTTCACACTTTGATCACATCCTCCCCTCCCGCACTGAGGAATACAGTGCTACCCCCACAGTCTCCGTTCAGAACTCTGCCACAAAGTTCATTTCCCATCTTCATTATTTTAACTTATTTCTCTTCTATTTTGATTGCATCTTCCTCATTAAGGAGACTGCTTCTTTTCGACTTTAAGACCAGTCATCATGAGTAATTTCCAACCTTTCTATCCACTATTAAAATGTCATTTCCTTCTTTATGTTGCCTCTTTTTGTGTTGCTAGCCTCTAACTCTCAAAACACTTTTGTGCTGACTCTGTGCTGATTCTGTGCTGCTTTTCTGTCTGCAGAAATTTCCCATAAGCCTCCACAAAGTTCATGNAAAAAAAAAAGATAACCACCTACTACTGTGCTGATACCATTGATTGGATGTGGTGTTTTTTTTAGGTTGTGAGGTGTTTGCATCAGGCAGATTCCACTTGGCCTGTACTTCAAAAGCTCTAAGGTCCTGTTTCATAACCTCTACTTTTTGGTGCAAATGATTAATAGTATCAGGGTATTTTACAGTACTTGATTAGACTGGCTGCTCCACACCTGGCAATCTCTTTAAGTTTGTATTGCAATTGTGTTTTCTGCATGGCACCAAGGAGAAACTGCAGCTAGTCCAGATTACAGCTGTGCTTTTGCTGCCTGGTTGATGAACAAGTTCTGTTGTGCCCATCTCCATAGGAGTCCACTGCCTCCTTGTTTGCTGCTGGCTACAATTCAAGAGGATATCTGTTAGCTTTATCACTTCTTTGAGCTGGAACTAATGCCCTTCCTTCATATATCTCAGAATAAAACACAAAACTAAAGAGGCTTAAAGGTTCAGGACTAGAAAGTAGAAAACTTTTGTGGGAGCCCTTATTGTTGGTACAGCTGACCATTGTAGAGCCAGGTTCTTACACTATCCCTCATGGTGTGCAATGGAAGTTATTTTTTTGTTCAGTCCTGACACTTCATTATTGATTTACTAGATAGAAATATAATTTAAAACTGCAGGTGTCCATTTAATTTTTAAACAATATCTGAAGCTATGTGGCAAGTTGTGTTGTCATGCTAGTTTTGCTTTGTAACTTCGTGGTTCACAGCATATTTCTTCTTTCTGAGAACTGAACTACGAAAACACGGTGCTTTATGGGGTTTATTTTAAGTGAAAGGTCATGACTAAGAATGCATATGTGCAATTTCTCTAAAGCTAACTTGAACAGACTAAATTGTAAAATCATGGCAAACATTTCTAATCCATTCATAATCCATTCAAGTATTTTCAATTACTCTATGGCTTGTGGGACAATAAAGTTTGCTATACTTTGATTTTGAATGATAGCCACTTGCTGCAGTGCCATATTCATGATTGGCATTGAGGCTTAGCTTCATCATGTCAGACCTCAGCTTTTGATTGACAGGAAGACATTACTTGGTAGGGAATTCATCTCAATTGTCATCTGAATTACTTTCCAGCAACCCTTGTATCTTTGTGTTGACACCACAAGTAACCTGAGCTTTTTATTTCTTTTGTGATTTGTTCTCATATGAAAACAGATTCTGATACCACCACATCATTCCATGAGGTAACACCCCATAATTTTGAATATTATAATGCTAATTTGGCAACGCTGGTGGGGGCCCCAAAACTAAGAACTGCAATGACAGAACTTTTGATTCCACAAGTTTGAACTCACAATCTTTAATAAGCAATTAATGCTACTGCAACTAGAATTAAAATATCTCCAAATATGACACAAAAGGCAAAAATTTGATGAGAATGTAGAAAAATATCCAAGTAAAAATTCTTCTCAGCAAAATGCAGTTTAATATATCCTTTACTTCTCTGGGACCCAGGACATTGTATCAGATTGCAGTTCACAGACAAAACCCATTCCTGGGGTTCTAGAAATTGGCAGCTGATGTACACTTTATTTCTCAAATGTTGCTTGGACAGGGTAAAACCACTTTTTATATAAAAGTACAAGTTAAATCTGGGCTCATCTTGAAAAGAAATCCTGAGCACAATTCTTGTTTGCAGGTCATGTCTGGTTTTGCAATTTTTTTTTTTTTTTTTTTTTTTTTTTTTTTTAAAAAATTGAACGCC
>WEIU01020404.1:38847-57398 GCA_013389925.1 Aegithalos caudatus | reverse complement strand
AAAAAAAAAAAAAAAAGTAAGACTAATCAGAATTGCGCTACCTAAATCCATTTCAAATATAATCCTTTCCTGTTTTTAAGGAACTGAACTTAATGCCATTGTTATTTTTGGCTGAATCCCACACCTACTTAGCAAAGCATGGGCAAGGATGTTGTGTTCTTTTTTGCAGCACCAATGCAAAGGATAGTTACAAATTATAGTTTAATATTTCTGGTGTTTTAAAAAAGAAGTTTTAAAACTGGACATATTACAAAACTCTATTTTTATTTTTAGCAAAGCATGCTATGTCCGGTCCTATGTATTTCACTGATATCCCAGTATGTACCTCCACCCAGCTTCCTAGGATAACATGCCCACCAAATTGCTAGATTGAAGGTGCCTTGCCTTGATCTCTGTATACTGTACTTTCTCCTACATGAACCTAGAAGAAATCAAAAACATCATAAAATTGAAGCCTTTGATCATATTACCAGAAACAACATCAACCCTTTGAGTTTGTCACTTGTGAACAATTAAGCCAGTGTTGCGGGGGATGAAGGAGGGCAGGGGAAAGATTTAGAGAATGCCACAGAGATGCCACTGAAGTTTTTGCACGCTTAGTCACAGGCTTTCAGAAGATGAAAAATATGGGCACTCTCTGTATGCTTAAGAAGGAATTTGTTTCTTAGAAATGGCAGCAGAGATACAGTCTGGAAAACTGTGTGGCAACACTCTCTTGGCCTCTTGCATTAGTTTAAAGACAAAAAGAGGAAGCCATCCATTCCTTTTTTAGCATTGTATTTCTAGCAATTTGTTTTATCACACCTTTCTGCTGAAGTCCCTAACAGAGACTGCTAATTATTTCAAACTCTGCCTGCTCAGCTGAAGTCTGATTCAGTCTGATTCAGTCTGAATGAACTCTTCATACTAGGTTTCAAACGTGTTCTGTTTTTATAAGCAACATTTAGTGCACTCTTCAAGGAGGCTACTGTAAAGCTGCTAAATTCTAGATGAACTTTTTCTTTTTTTATGTAGGTCAGACTTCTTTTTGTATGTGTGATATGAGAACAGCAAGATAATGCTTGATGTTGGGTCTTTCTAGGGAGGGAATGAGTTAAGCATGAAGCCCTCTATCCATGTAGAGAAAAAAAAAAAATACAAACCTAATCTAAAACTGTGATAAAAATGCAAAGAAACTTTGACTTAAGACTGTGCCCTTGCCTGCTAGCACTAAATCTGTGTGCGTGGGGAAAACAACACTTTATTAAAAACTTTGGTGTGCCCTTCTCGTCCCATCTGGTCCAGTGGGATTTGTGCACCATCCCTGAGAAAACAAAATCAAACCAAAGCAACTCAGATGGTGAGCTGGGGGCTTGCTCTGCGCTGCAGGACCCATGAAAGGCAGCAGCCTTGATGCTGTACTGTCGGCCACGTCCCGCTGTGGCCCCAGGCCTTCCTGCAATTGTAAGAGGAGAACTTCACAATATTTCAAGTAAGATAAAACAGCTGAAGGTGACATTCTTTCTCACCTGATTCAATGGGAGGAAACACACAAGTTCGTGTCCCATTCAGCTGTCTTTCTGCTCACCCAGTGAGAGCCTGAGGAAAGACAAGGCTAGAGCCTGGCTGAGCCACGCAAGGAGGATCTGGTTCGGTGCCTGATCCTATATAAGCATTGTTTTCAACATTAACCTTTTGGTCCTGAGTAACTATGATCTGTGAACCAGTTTGGGAGGCTACAATTAAGGCCAGATTTAATTTCTTTAAGCAGTTAGTACATACTGGAAATACAGGTTGTTTTTTTGGTGGTTTTATTTTTTTTTTTTAATTTTTTAGTTTCTGTGGACTAAATTCATATGAGTGTTTTATCCAATGAATCAATGTCCAAATTTTTTTCTACAATCTGTTTAAACATAACAAAGGTATCTTTGTGCTTTTTTTCTTCCCTTTAATTTTGTCTTGTCTCATCTGTTGCATGGGAAGAGTATGACAAGGATGAACTAACTGCATGTTGTAGGTTGTGTCTGTCAAAGAATTGTTGGTCAGTGTTACAAATTTACATACATATATGCAAAGAGTTTGTCTGCATTGTACAGTTTGTGTTTATTCTTATTTGTTGTATACACAGATTCAACATGATGAATAAAACATTTATATGAAGGCATACTGGAAACCAACAAAAAGGTTTATGTAAGAAGTAGACTGTGCAAAGCATTGCACTGGCCACAGGATGGTGAAACTTCATGTAAATAGGTTGGCAAACTCAGTTCTCCCCCTTTACCATGCCAAAGAAAATTTCAGCTCCTTAAGATAATACCTCTCTTGCTGTTCTCCAGGATGAGACTTACCATTTTCTTCCCTCTAAAATTAATTTTGCTGTTAAGTGAAAGCTGTTTTCAACTGTCTGTTACTACTAAAGTACTGTATAGTAAACCTGATGGAATCAATTTGTATTTACAGATTAGGTTTTTGTACTTACACGTGCAGCTGTCTGTGAATCTGCAGCATTCCAGGTCTTTTGCATGCT
Source organism: Aegithalos caudatus (assembly GCA_013389925.1). NCBI lineage: Eukaryota > Metazoa > Chordata > Aves > Passeriformes > Aegithalidae > Aegithalos > Aegithalos caudatus. The sequence goes on along the minus strand of WEIU01020404.1, from coordinate 54,892 downwards.
TGCATTGTATTTTGTTCTTCTGGGTTTTCTCTAATCTCAAAGAGACTGTTCACACTGCAATCTAACCTCATTTTGCCATTTTATATGTTAACACTGCACAAAGTCATTTTCTTCTCTTTTTTTTTTTTTTTTTTTTTTTTTTTTTTTTTTTATACTAAACTTTTTTTTTTTAATCTGTATTTCAGCTACAGTTCTATTTGGCAAAATCTGTCACACCTGCACAATTTTAGAGATCCAGTTTTGAGGAGATATGAACTACTTCAACAAAGCACTATTTTGCTGTACTTCAAATATGTTATAAATACACAAGAATTCTTATGAGATTACTCATATGATAGAGCCTATGGAAAGGGTCTCTAGATCCTTTAAGTGCTTTGTAGTTCACATAACAGCTCTTGCTTCACTTGCTGAGTTTTTTAGCTATTCTCAATTGATTTTTTAATATACTGTCATTTTCATAAATGTTGGTTCTTAATAAACCCCTCCCAGCCCCACCCCTTCACCAGATATAAAGTAAAGCAATTCACTTTGACTATGGTATATACCTGAAACATTACTAAGAACCCTGGCTTTACATATATATATGGGGAAACTTTTAGTCTTGGTTTAAAACTAGTTTAAGCAGTGAGGTATGAAAGCAGGCAGTTTGGTCCATGCAGTAAAAGCGTGTCATGATGATCCATCTGTTTATTGGTATAAAGATTACATTATTCAGCTGCATTCAAATGGGAATGGAAGCAAAATTAGACTACATAAGAAGGTTCTCTTTCTTTTAAATGGCCCTTTAGATAAATTCCTGTTTCATGCAATGCATTCTAAAATGTTTAATAACAGGGTTTTTTTCTGTAATGACTAATGCAAATGCTATGCTATGACTTATTTTTAAGGATGTAATAATTTTTTTTTTGTTCAATTACTTAGTCACAGAAATGTTCATCTTCATCCCAGTATCATTTAGCTGTATCATTTAGCTACAAAGTGAGATATTAATCTGCAAAGAAGCAAGGGCAATGCAACAGGAAAGTGAGAACAAGTACATGATAAAATGCATCTATATGTTTCTAAGACAGAATATAGCCAGGGGAGAAAATAAAGATCACAAGCAGGTTAATAAATTATAGAAGCAAATAAATCCACAGGTTTTTTATAGGTGATATTATAGATATGTTTTACACAATAGGCATAATCCTGCAAATCTTTTATAGAAGCACTGGCACACTTCTGGATTGTGTTCTTTCTCACATAAGAAGGAAACAAGGATAAAGTATCTTTTTGTTTATAAGGTTTATCAATCTAATCAGTAAAAAGTCCCCTTTTATCCAATTTGGTTTTGCCTTTTGCCACAGGCCTGGAAGCAGGTTTTTACAGTCACTAGCTATGAAGAATCAAGCAGTAATTTTCACTTCCTGATGCCTCTTCCTGAATTTACAGTTTATGTATCTGGAATTCCTATCACAGGGAATGAGATAAGGGAAAAAGATAACAATTTACCAATACAGCTATTATAATCAAATATGTGGAATAATAATTCCTTCTGATTTCATTTTTCTAGAGAGGAAATGAGCCACAAAACAGATCAGATATGCTGGGTGTCACATCACCAGTTACTTCAGCATGAAGAGCAGGGGCAATGTTCAAGCAACATTATAGGAAACAGAAGAAGAATTGGAAAAGAGTTAATGTGTACATTACATTTTTAGTAGTCTTAGTTAATACTTTAAGGTTTACAGTAATAGCACCATTTTGTTTGATAACTGCATTTAAATGAACCACTGAGAGTAGCTGTCTTAGATATGCTGATTTTTTTTCTGTATGTAAGTTAACAAACAACTTGAATAACACTTTTTGAAATGCTATGGCTACATAATCCATCCAGTAGCCAAAAAGGTTGGAGCTGATTTGTTTTAAAAAAAAAAATCAAAGTAGAAATAAAAATTACTTTATACTCTTTAAGTATGTAAATTTAAAATTAAAGCAAATGACAAACTAACACCACCTAAAGAATTGTTCTTTTATATATGAATGAGTACCTGAAATACCACAGCTGATCTACAGTATATGTAAATGTTTTGATGCCATGAAACAAGTCAAAAGCATCTACTGGCACCAGATAAGAGTTTTGATTATCTAGTATTTTCTTAATACAAATCCAAATGGAAGGAAAGCAAGAAGAACTTTGTATCCTTCATTGTTTACACTGATTCAGCAGATGAATGTATATGCAAAAAACAGTGATTATGAGAGGATTCAGGTCAGCGGTATTCATTATTCATAAATATAAATAAAAGCAACAATTTGTGCTCTCCAGACACTAGGGTTGGCAAAATGCATACCTGCTAAAACTTAAGAAAATATTCCTGTTGAGCTCCATGGAGTTTAAGGGTTTTAAGTATAAAATATAAATTAAAATTTCAAGATGAATTTTACTTTGAAGATTCTTTGTGCTTTATGAATACAGTTTAGAACTTTGCCTGATACTTTGGTTATCTAATACGAGAGTAGCTAGCAGCTTTGGGATGTATGTCTAGTTATTTATCTGCATAGCTAATATATAAGTTTGATGTTTGGTAATGGTACTCTCTGAGAATATGGGTTTCACCAAGCTTCATTTTAGAAAGAAAGAATTCAGGTTAAAGGGGGAAAAAATGGTGGTTAAAGAGCAACTTATATGGGACATGGGAATAATAAAGCAGTTAAATAAATTAATTTGAAATTTTGCAATCTATTACATGTTCCATACCACTGTATTTTCCTATTTCAAAACTGTCCTTTCTAAAAGTAATTTCTAGACTAATAATGGAAACACATTTTTTTGTTAATACATAGTTCCATTATTTCTGAGTCATGTACCTCTTCAAAAATCAGGACCTTGGCACCTAAACCACAATGTTAAAGTTTGGTATCTAAAAGAAGTATTTCTGAGCCATTTAATCAATTTCTTGCTCAATCATGGTTTCACAAAATGTAAACACTTTTGAAACTAAAATGTATTTCTTTTTTTTTTTTTTGCTCTAAAGAATTCAAGGGCTGCCAAATCTACATGTACAAAAAAATAAGAGACTCATATGTAAATAAGTTAGGGAAGTCCCAATAGTTGTGCATCATTCATAACTCAATGTGAATTTCACACTGAGCAGCATTTCACCATTGGAAAATAAAAATAAAAATTTTGTTCATACCACTGCTTTGTTTGTATTTCCTATATTAAAACTTTAATTACATTGTTGATATTGTCCAAACATCTTTGCCTCAGACCAAACTACTGCATAACACAGATGATTTTTCAAGTCAGTTGACATTCAGGTTCCCCACTTCTGTGAAAGCAGTTAAATTCAGTGAATTCCATGTGTGACAGAGAAATCTGTCCTGAACAGTGATTTCTGAGAGTAGATAGAATTTTCTTCCTAAAATTTACTAATATAAAAATTTTTCATTTGCTTTACATGTAGGAGGCAACTGTAGACACATAGAACTGTACAACAGAAGTACATGTGAGTTGTAGCATACATATGCAGAATAGACAATCACGCTTTTATATCTTTATTAGTCTCATTCCATATGTTTCTATAGGTTATGTACTTGAAAGTACTGTAATGTGTAGATTAGATAACCAACTTACTGACCTATCAACCTCAGAAACTAAAAGTTCTGTTGTGGAAAATGTTCCATTCAAACATTTTGAGTCTTCAGCCTATGAGTGCCATATAATTGGACCTGAGTTACACAATTATTTGACCAAATAATAAAAAAAAAACAAAAAAACAACACTTTAATATTTTTATAAGCTTCTTTACCGTTCATCTCAATTTATGAGTTAGTTCATAATCAAAGGGCCAAATAATGTATTTTTCAAACACCATAAATAAATCAAACCAGTTACTTGACAAATATTGAACTAGTGCTACTCTTCTACAGGTATGTTGTTGCATACTGATAAGGAGACATGAAAACCAAGTAAATAATGTTAAAAAAAGGGGTTTCTTATACCTTTGCCTCAGGTCACTCAAAGAAATAGTTATTATAGGTATGATATTGGTCCCACTTAATTTACAAAAAAATCTCTGGAGAAGTTCCATAGGGCCAGTATTTTATGACTTCACCCTCTAGAGCTTGGGCTGTCCTGCTCCCCTGTTTAGTTTTCTGATGCATTTCTTTATGGAGAAGATCATCAAATGTGTTCTAAGGTATTTACAACCATGTATGTGTGCGTGCATGCATACCCACACCCAGACACTTCTGAAATTAAATGTCCTAGCAGCCTAAAGAAAAAGAAAAAAAAAAAAAAACAAACCCTCCTCAATATTTGATATATTTCATTAAGGGTATTCTCTCCCCAGCCAGATTTCACAAGCATTTCCATTCCATCCTTCCCAGCACTCACAGTTTCCACAGCTACAAATGCCGTTACCTAGAATAGAATGAATAAAGGGCAATTAACATAACTGAAATGTACTACATTAAAATGTGTTTTATGGGAAGTAAAAAGCTATGCTAAAATAGATGCACTCTTCCTTATTGTTCCCCTACCCTTTTTTCCTTTGGAAGAAAGCAATTACATTGCATTAAGAAGCTACCCCACTCCTATACTTACAAGGCATTAATAGCATGTTCTCAATAATTCCATCAGCAGTATTGCAAATACTGTAATTGTGTATGGTGAAGTGTAATTGTGTACACCAGGGTTTGTACCCAGCTGGTGAGACTAAGTGTTCACACTGTGCCTCCATGTACAAAGAAAACAAGATTACTTTTAACTATTATTCATCAAGAAAAAGTCATTAAAAGCTACCAACAGAATAGCAATAAAACCATGACTTTGAATGTGAAAAACTTTAAACCTTAGATCTCAGAAGTGCTAAACAAATAAATCCTATCTAAAATTCTCTATTAAGTGAAAAATGTCCCAGCCCTATTTTGCAGCAGGGAAACAGTTGAGACCCATCTATTAATTTTATTTAAATATTTTTTATGACCCTTGGATGCTCAGCTCAACACCTCTATAGCCTTTATATCTGTGTAAACTCCTCTTCCTTCTGACATTATGAAGATCCAGGATTAGGCATTAGAGCTAAAGATATGACTCCTGCTCCTGCTATACTGGCTGGTTGCCTCAAGAAAATGACCCTTGCTAACAGGGCTGGCTGGAAGACACAATTTACTAGTGTCAGCCTTACCACTCTCACTCTAATTGGCTTGCAGAGTTCTTCCACATCTAATAATTACTCAGCAAAGATTTTCTAAAATTAAGATTTGTAACAGGAAGCAGCTAGTGAGTTAATTAAGCAATTCCCATGCTGCTTCTTGTCACTATGCTTGTCACGAGGGTTTGTTGGCAGCCTGCCCATTTCTATCGACATCTGCCACCTGCATATTCAGACAAGGTTAAGGTGAAGCTGCTTGAATCATTTACCATCACATCATAAGAAAAGCTATCAGCTATTCCAGCCTCCCACCAACAGTTGTCTGATTGCTAGGAAGCTCTGTTAACCCACATGACTATTCCCCTGAGCCACCAGTGAATTTTGTCTGTGCCTTAAATGCATTACACACATGGAATGTCCAGTAAAAGAACAAAGGCTAAGGAAACCTCATGATCGTAATGCTGACTCTGTGTCCTTTGCCAAAAAACAGTAACTTGTACTCTATTACAGAGAGAATTGTTGATGCATTCCATAGCTGGCTTACTTATTTAAATTCATATTCAGGCTTTTAACTGTTGTTTTGAAACCTTAAGTTGATCATTGCGTTACATGAAGAAACAATTCTAACAGGTTTGAATAACCAGCAAATGTACTTCATCAGTGGAGAAAGAAGAAGCTGGGCTTTGTCTAACGTAATTCCCATCAACTCCATTTGTTTCCTGTAGCAATTAAGTGTTAGCCTGTACTGCACCTGTGCAAATGAGACCATCGTGTTTGTCACAGTCTCTGTCATCACATTCACAGAAATCACCCGAAATGTACCATTCCTGGGGTGAGCAGATGCACTTTCCACAGTGACAGGAGCCTGAAATCACAAAAATTATTACTCACAGTCAAAGAGTACTGGCACATTCAGACTAGAAAATAACAACCCAAATCACACATATGCACCCATACGCACATGTGCATGTGCACAAAATTGCTGCCTAAGAGGCTGTTGCATAAAAGAAAATAATCAAGCTAAAAGCCTTTTGAATGAAAGGATTCTTTTGGCATGAGCTAGAGTATGGTGGGATGTTACTACTAATGCTTTGATCCTGCTATTTCAATTAATCAAGACTCACATTTTGAAGCTTTCTTTTGGTTTCGGAGATCTACAACCAGGGCTTCCCTCCCCAGTAACTTCTTTTTTTTTTTTTTTTTTTTTTTACTAGCAAAGCTCATATTGTCCCCAGCCCATTGTTACTGAAGAAAGTAACAATGGTGACCCATTGTTACCTAGGAAGAAAATATAGTCCTCCTCATTTAAAGCTTTTAGGAGTGAGTTCACAAAAGACCAGCAGCACCCAAGACTAACATCTATAGACCCCTAAAATCCTCTTCACCACAAATGAAGTTTCTCTACCTCCCATGGAACTGCTGAACATTTGCTTCGTCAGAGTTTGTGCACATAATGGAAGCTCAGCAATTGGCTTGTTCCTGCAGTGTGCCCTAAGGCCCCTTGTTGGGACAAGCTGCTCTCCTTCTCCTCTAGGCTGTCAGGCCACACCCTCACAGTTAAAGCAGGGACTGTATGGTCAAGTTCTGGTGATGCCATAACTCACAGAGCACAAGAATCCTCCCTTGAAGAGAAGACTCTGAGACATCCTTACCCTTGGGAGAAGATTCATGGCTCTGAAACCTGGAAAGTGACAGGTGCCCCCGGACAATCCTGTGTCAGGAAGCCTATAGCCTGAGAAGCGTGTGAGAGAGGCTTTTCTGAAAATAAAAATGTCAAAAGGAGATGGTAGTTCCTCCTGAATGATTCCAGCACTTAGCTGAAGAGACTTGGATTTTACAAGATCTCATCTTCAGCAGCCTGGCCCCATACAGATTTCAGACATGTAAACACTGAAGTGGGGATCTTACTAACTGCTAAGCAAAAATCCTTTTGTGGACCTAGCCCTAAGAAGGGGTAACAGCAGAAATCAGTGTTAAAAAATATTGAAAAACCCGGATTAATTAGAGCAAAGAATACATGCAAAATTTTCAACTTTGAGGAGCTGAGTTAAAAAAAAAGTCACCTAAGAAGCTGTTGAACTTTCACTGAAGATGCTTATAAATTAGTTAAATGCACCTGAAAATCCTAGCCTCCTGCAATATTTCCAGAATGATTCCATTAAAAAGTCACCAATGTGCTGAATACATTATTAAAGAAAAATATAAGGAAGGAAGCTTGGTTATGTCAGAATATAACCTAAACAGAATTCATGGATTACTCAACAGAGCCTGAGCCAAAGCCTATAAAATCGTGCTTTTCGTTCTTTCAGTGACCTCTGAATAAAATCCACAGTAATAATCCTAATATACTTAAAGAAAAAAAGCTGCATCTGTTGATATCAACCAATTTTTCATTGCTTTACCCATAAATACTGAAGCTTAATTCTTGAAAACTTCAGAACAGTTTCAGCAGAGTATCCAATTTTTAATTAAATATGCAATTTAATGCTTATTTTAAATTCACATTAACTCATTGCCTAATTTTAGGGAAATGCTTTAACTTGTAACATATGGAACATGCAAATATATTCAGGAAGAACTAGTGATTAGAACACTTGAGGATGTATTTGAGTAAGCATCTACTTTTTCTGTGAGTTCTGAGTACTGCTTACTGGGCCACTGGCATAGAAAATACTGACATTCCCTACAAGGATCAAAAATGCCATTGTATAAGGAGGCAGTGGAGGATAGCATACATAACATAAGAGGTACACTAAGATATACTTGAGGGTAATTTAAACCAAATACCTCTGTTTATATAAACTGCAAGGTACTGACATCTGAAAATAATGAGGAATAGTATGAGTATTTTAGTGAAATTAAAGCAGTTATTAAGAGTATTACACTGTAAGAAGCCTGAAGTGATTCTGCAAAAGCAAGCACTGATGCTGCTACTGAGGGACGCCCACGATGTTTAAAACTTCTGTTTTGCTGAAGATACAGCAAATTTAACACCAAGTCAAGCAAGGAAGATAAGTCTCCAAAATACAAAATCTGTTAGGGAAATGAATGTATTGAGTCTTTTCCCTGAACGGGGCATGCTGCTCTGGGAGGCTCCTCAGTTTAATTGAGTCTAATGAGTTGCAGGGTGTTTCCTGGGATCCCAGCCAGATCCTCTCGGATGGGATTTGGCTCATTACCTTGCCCACATCCTGCACCGTTACAGTCACCATGCACAGCCCTATCTTTACTGCCAGGGAGGCAGCAGCATGGTGGGTGTTGCTGTTTTCCTTGGGCAGAGCTTCTGCTACAGGTGGCACAGTCAGCGAGCCAAGATTCTGAAAAAAGCCTAGGAATGTGGATGCCCAACTTTGCTTATATTAACAGAGTGCAGTTTTCTGATAGTGTTCAGCAGTTATCTGCTGAAAACCAGGACACTTCACAGTCTATTAAAACCTACGTATAGAAACTCAAGCTATCCTCAGTCCATTTTAGGACTTCCATATCACGGATAGGTTTCCAACAGAAATGGAATACCCACCATTAGTGCACAAGTTCAAAATTCCCTTTTATTTGACCAGTAATCATATTTTTTTCTCACTATAATGAATCAGAAATAAAAAAATTGCCATTTTGGTTGCTGGATAGTACTTCACTATCTATGGGCACTGTTTTAAACTATGAATATCCAGTAAGACGTTATTTCCAGGTACATATCTTAGCATCAAGAATACATTTAGAAAAAAAAATATGAGGATAGCAATGAAAGTTACAAGTAATTAGAGTTATTATTAAACTTATTAAAGACAAGTCATGTTTGGCTGTGATCCCTATCCTGCTCAGAGAAGAGGCAGGTGATATTAGCCTTCTTGGATGTTTACTGGCCACACATTACTGAAGATGTCTTATGGAGGTGATTTCTCTTTCGGGACAAGCACTTAGGTGTGAATTGCTGTTCCAACAATAAAGCTGCTATTGCATCTAATTTGACACAGTTTTTTTATATTGACTTGTTATATTTACTCAAGGCAACCTTTCATGATGTTAATGAAGCCAATATGTGCTCAAGGGCCAAAGAAACTTTACCAAAAAAAAAAAAATAAAAAAAATCCCACCACTGTAGCTGAGTACAGATTTAGGGTCACAGAATCACAGAATGGGTCAGGCTAGAAAGGACACTAGAACACCTTTCAGACTACTACAGATTATATAAGTGACCAGATCCCAAACCACAACCTGGCAGCATAACCAACAGAGGTAAAAAATCCTTGATATCTCTCCAAATTCCTGATGGATTATCTACTCCCAAAGCCTCAAAGTAAATTGTACACTTGAAACATATGTTTAAAGTTAATTGTTCTCACAGTAAGCCCCACAGGCTGGAATAAATAGCTCTCAGCCATCCTTAGAAAAAGATAGAAGATATTTCAAATATTTTAAAAATCAACATAATTTTTCATACTTATACAGAATCTTGCATAATGCATTTTATTGATACCAAGCATATTCCCTCACCTTCATGGTTCATATACAAAATCCCAGTGAGGCACATATTAAGAGATAAAAAGTTAATTTCTGCAGTAAAACAGAGTAATTTCCATTTCTCCAGTAACTCACCATCCTCTTACACGTATACTAATTTAAAGATAGTCCCATCTGGAAAAACAGAGAAACAGTGCAACTTTCACATTTTTTATGACATTTCATCAACTGAGAGGGAAAAAAGTCCTCAAAACAAAATGAAATGGTGCAATAAGGAAAATTCTGATAATGATAATACACATGGATGAAGGCTGGGCTGGGAAACCCCATTTAAATTTCCTTTTCACTGAATAAAAGTTACCAAAGGGAAAACTGGAAATCTGCTTGATGTAAAAGGTTTCTAACTGTTTTTTCCAGCTGGCAGATTTCTTTCCTGTCTATGCAAGGGACATAAAAATATAGGAAATGGAAGACAGAGTTGGGATTGAGTGCCTTCTAGGCTCCAACCAGTCTCTTTTTTGTCTATCCTCTTTCAGACATATTATATACAAAAATAGGCAATTTGCACTTCAGGGGAGCAAAAAAGCCCTCTTTCCATTAATGCAATTTCCTAGCCTGAAAGACTGCAAGGTAAGAACCTCAGAGAATAATTTCAGATAATTATCAAGATTTTCTAACTTTTATTCTTCCCTGTGGCAATTTTTTAGAGCTGAACTGAAGCTGATGCAACCACCTGAATGAAAATTAGTAAATGAGAAAATTTGTAGGATTTACTTGTGGGGGTTGCAGACATCTGCTCTTCCTTTGCGGCTGTTTTGAGGAGCAGAGTGATTTATGATACCAAATTGCTTTTAAACACTTTCCTCCATTTACTGTGGTCCAGTATATTACATTTGCCATCTTCCCCACTGGAGTGTTACTGTGGGTGGTACCTTTTTCCCCCAAAGTGGAAGGTGCACTAACAGTAGGTTTATAATGTACAACTGTTCCACATAGACCATCAGCTAAACACATACAGGAAATTATATGCTACTAACAAATTGCATAGGAGAGCAATGCCACTGAACGTGTACAGCTGGGGTGGGTGTCTGACAAAATAGATGTAAGTGCATTACAGAGCATCCTTTAACAACCTTTTAATAACGAGTGCTTTTGAAAGACAGGGTTTCTAAACAACAACCCCCTGCCATGCACATTAGTCTTCCAGAATGTGATTATTTTCCTCTGTCAGGCTCATAGGGTAGCTCAGCTGCCAGATCTTACCCTTCCCGGAGCATAATATGCCATCCGCTGACTCGCAGAGACTTCTGCTCTCCTCCTCCGTCATGTTGCACTTCCTTGAGTGCTGGCACAACTTTCCAAACCACCCATCCTGGCAAATGCATCGGCCACATGAGCAGATACCATGGCCTGTAATGACACCAAGGTTGGTTATGAGCAAGACAGGCAGAAATCTGTGACTGTGGTCACAGCCTCAGACCTCTCCAGTAGAAAGTGTGTGCTATGGAATAGAAAGAGAGATGGGCGGAGTGTGCAGCTTCCTACCAGGATGGCCTTCTCCAGTTCCCTCCTTCTTGTGTTAAACAGGGTGCCTTAATGATGTGAAGAAAACAAGTGAGGGTTAGGTCAAAGAAACCCTAGAACATGAGTGAGAAATAGATGAGAGAATAGAATAGAAATTAAAAATTTAAAAAAAAAAAGAAGTAAGAAATGTCTCCCAGCCAGGATTATATTTTTCAGCTTTGAATAATAATTCTGCATCAGAGACAATAATTCCTTAGCTAATCTGTTACCTAGGAAGCAAATTATACATACCAGTGACTTTTGTCCTCTCCTATCTGCTATGTAGGGCAAGAGACTAGGAATGAAGGGGCTGAGATAATTTGGGAGCGTGGACTGCGAAGAAGGGAACAAGCAGTAGAAGTATCTGGGAAAGCATGGAGCTGTAGGACAGAGGGAAGCAAACCAAGCAATTTTGTTTTCCTGATTAGTGGATTTCTCATGAGCCTCCAGTGCAACTTGATTTTGTAAACTGAGAGGCAACACTGGTACAAGGCTAGAGGAGAGACAAACCTGGCAGTTTGCTGTAAGTGAAATTCATTCAAGTTTACTGATAGTCAAATACTTTACAAATTTTAATTACAAAAATACTGGGAGCTCCAAAGTCTTGGAGCTGTCATTTCCAGCATCTAAAAATTCAAACTAATTTTTGTATCCCAGACTCTTCACTGATCTTTGCATTATTTTATCATATCTAATTATTGATGTCTATTACATTTTTATAATATTTATCATATTACTACACACCTATAAAGGCTCAATTAACAATGGCACAGTCCTATTATGCTAGTATTTCTACCCACTTCTAAAAATTGATAACTAGCAATGATAAAAGTTTGATGCCACTTGACCTCTTGTATCAAACTGGGAAACAACTATATGACAACCCAAAATACAAGAGGTAGAAAACGGGCATATATAGTTTTCCATATGCCCCTTCTAGATAGAAGTCATGCAATTGTCTATATTAACTAATTAAAATTAAGCTTCTATTAGAGCATCTTTATCTACCTTATTTATTTTTAATTAGTAACATAGAGATTAGAAGTCAGATTAGCTTAAATTTAAGAGTAAAATATAAAAATTGATATCACTGCTGGAAAATTATTTCTGAAGATACAAACCCCTCTACTCTTTTATCAGTGAATAGTATGAAATCCATGACAATTTTACTGAGAAAATAATTTTAAGGCATTTTTCTTGTAGTCATTATGTGTTACTGAATAAAGAGACTGATCATGTCTGTAAAGCCTTTACACAAGTCATATAAAAAGGTAGCAAATAATCTAAAAATTGCAGCAAACAGAGCTTGCAGTTTACCACAAAAATTTTGACTTGCATTTTTCTGTAATGACAATTACACTCCTCCTTTATGCCATATAAATCCTCAAAACAGAATGTGTTCTTTTGTCCCAAATAATCCATTTAAAAATAATAATATTTGTTCCTATCTGATGCCAGCTTGGGCAGCTGCAGCTTTTTGGATGCCTCATCCATTGGGGTGGCAAGTGTACAAATTTTCAGCCCACTGCTTGTTAACTCTAAGACATCTCATGCAAGTGTGGTAGCCTGAGAAAAAATGCTTTACATGGTCTAGTTGCGAATATCCTCCTTCAGAGGAGGGTAGAGGTAGAAAGAAAGAGGTAATCTGAATAGTTAAATCAGTATTTTATCATGTTAAGCAATTAATTTTGGCTGGGGTTCTTCAATTAGAGATTTTTCTTTACCCCTAACTATACAGGTTAAGCAGATTACTGAGAAGTTGGCCTATCAATATTTCAGACCTAACATAAAACAGTTAAAATCACAAACAAATTACATTGCGAATGCTTATTCATGAAAAGCCATGTTGATGAACTTTTAATAATTAACAATGTTTTAAAAAATAATTCTCAAAGAATAAAGACTTTGATGCAGAAGAGGCAAAAAAAGACAAAAAGATGGTGTCAAACACTCTGTCATTTTGTTTAGAATTGTAACTCAAATAACAACAAGATTTAAATGTGAAATACCAATTCCACAAATAAGCAAGCTGTGACCGACTACTAGCAGGGGCTCATTATAACCCAAATCAACCTGAACCGAAGAAGACACCAGGATGAATTATTTCTTGCCATGCCTGGAATTGAAGTTGTGTTGTTGTGGAAAATTTCAGTTTAGGACTACTCATGCAGCTGTTGGTGTTCCCCAAAAACCTACACAACCATTCTGTAATACTAAAGGTGCCATTACAGGGGAGCACCAGCACAATGAAAAAGGTGAAGTAATCATTACAGGGGAAGCTGGTTCTTATTTACAGACTATTACAAACAGATGAAGTTCCTGAAGTGCAAACAGCCCAGACCCAAGTAAAATTTGGCACCTCAGGAACAGAAGTTTCTCAAACTAATATAATATAATGTATTTTAAATGAATGAAAAATAAAAAAGTTTTAGAAGTGTAATAAGGATATAAAAAATTACAGCATAACACAGGATACCTGATATAGAACACCACAGAAAATGAAATAAATATTTTTCTCTATATTTAAATAGAAACAGAATTTCCATTTTTATTTTTTCTTTTAAACAGCAGGACTTTCCATTATATTATTAGCAGAAGAGAATATTAAACTACATATATCTGCAAGAAATATTTCTAAGTGAGCAGGATTCATTACCCTGCCCAAATATGCTAAATGAGCTGTTAAAAATGTTCTTGGAATACAGGTGTTTTTTTTTTCTTTTTTTTCTTTTTTTAATTGAATACCAGAAGCAACCAGAACAGTTGCAACAACTGCAGTTGGAGAAACCTAATATAAACATAAAGTAAAATATTGACTGTATTGTATTTTCAAAGTAGGTTAGTTAGTTTTGTCTAAGTCTAATGAAGACGGACTGTGGCTCCAGTTTGAGTACCACAACAGTCAGGCAGTTCAGTAACACCTCCAAGTGAAGAACTGCAGCAAAATGAGACAATGTCATTCTCACACCTACCCAAAGAAAAGGGAGGAGGCATTAGAGCATTCATGAGATGGTGTTAAAGCCTGCAACTCTTGATATCCATGTTTGAATAGATTTTTGCAAAACTTAGAAGGGTACTAAAAAGTTCCAGGGAATCCAGAGGGTATCAGAACGGGCATTATCAAACTATCAGAGAAAGACAAAGCAAGAGAAAAAAACTGACACAGACAGAATCATGTAAAGAAATGAACTGGCATTTCCAACAAGGGTGATGACTATTGCAACAAACTTTCAAGTGATGCTGGTGTGGGCTACATTTCTTAGCAGTTCTGAGAATGTGGCCTGCTCGGAGAAGGCTTTTGCTGCACACGGTGCACAGACTTCAATGTAAGGGAAGCATGGCAGTGGCAGAATGGCTATTCATAGCCTAATGGAAGAGGTTCAACAGAGAGGACCCTTTTGGATTCACAAAATTAATATCTATTAATCAACTTAAATGTTAATGTACTAGTAATTCCTTTACTGCTCATTTGAGCAGAAGGATTAAATTAAAATGCTTTTTGCAAACCTGAATCACATTTTATGCTAACTGAAAAGCTAAACAAAGTTCTCTGTGCATCTATGTAAAGTGTTGACTTTTCATGCACCTATACAGATTTTTGGGTGACCAGGACAGAAATCTGTAGTGCTTTTAAAATAAAAATTTAAAAAATTCAAATTAATTAATTTACTACAGACTTTGCAATGCCATTAGTACTTGTATTAGCTACAGTAGTCACTCTTGTATCTAATACCTACTGATCAAATTTTCAAATTTATTTGTTGCTGCCCCTGGATGTGCCTCAGAACTAGGATGAAGCAGTTAAACACAAGGACATAGCCACTGAATCATTAACTCTCCTCTTAGTATTGCCAAAATAAAGCTCCAATTCACATTAATTTTATTCCAGTTAGACTATGAGTTCTCCACTATTTAATACCATCATTTTCACCTCTCATAGCACCAGTTCTACTTAGTAAACATGTATGAACTGTTAGTTTGGTTTCTGGGATTTTTTGTGGCTTTTTTTTTTCCCAGAATTGAAAAATTGCATTTTTCAATAGTAAATACCATAATAAAAATTCTCCATTAAGTAATATATATCTAGAGAGAGTATATCTATCTTATATATTCACCATCTATATATGATATATATACTGAATTCTGTAACAATTATATGTTTTACAGATTCCTCTGTCAAAAGAATATGGTCCTTGCTCTAAAGACTTCAACAGAACAGATGAAAGAGCTGTTGGGTAGGATATAAACTTTTATTTTTACACTGTAAGAACCTCAGAGAAATTAGAGGTTCAATCCAAATGCCCAGTGCCATTGGACATGCTCTAAGGCATCAAGTTCATCCTCATGATGGCAGCAGCCAGGCAGGCATTCTTGTGCCCTTGTGGAGCCAAGCTGTGATCAGGCAAGGGTAGTCTCAGAAATCACAAATGATAGAAGGTGCTTTAGTTTAGGTGGCGGAAGGCTTTGAAATTCTGTGCCACATTGTCAGAAAAGCCACGCTTGGCTCAGGAGTCATATTTCTAAATTCTCAGACCAGTCAGTGCCCAAACCCATCTTTGTTTGAGAGATTGACAGGTATTATTTTTCTTTCCTAATTTGTTTTTTACATATATTAGAGAGTTCCACAAATGTCTTATATACTTCTGTTTCTGTGGATCAACATTAGTGCAAGAAATGAGGAAACTGTCTGACAGCAACTGTACCATACTTAGCTTTGCTTAATGAAGCATATAATTAATCATAGCTCTCTCATTCCTATGGTTATGGTCTTATTAGTCCTCATAAGTACATGTTACCTGAAAATATGCTTCTGCTTCACTGAACAGATGACAAAAACATATGTCAGTCATGATTTCTGCAGTATGGACTTAGTACTTTCA
>WEIU01020404.1:8343-26556 GCA_013389925.1 Aegithalos caudatus | reverse complement strand
TCAAACCAGAGAGACATCAAGAAGTCCCTCCTGTGAGAAGGAATGAATAACAGAGGTACAGTTACAAAAACATTCCTTCTGTTTACAGAACTTCCGTGGGAAAAGAATTTCAGAAACCAAAACACCTCAGGCATGGAACCAGGGCTACAGGGCATGGGGTGAAGGACTTATTTTTGTGGAGATAATTTGAAAATTGGGTGACAATTGGGTTTTCCACAAAATCTTCAAGCAAGAAGCACTTTTATTCTGCAAGGCATTATGAAAAATAAATTTATGCATTTATCTCCTCATAAGAAAAACATTCAGCAGTTATTACAAAAACTACTTGTTTCGGTTTGGATTGGGAATTAGCTTTCTCTTTCTAAATCAGTATACAGAAAGTAAACATTCCTTGAGTCTTCTCATAAAAAGAGATTATTTGCAGCATGACTGACCCATGACCTCAACTAAAGATATAAAAGCTCCAGAGAAGGGCTTAGCTGAATCATAGTGACATAAAATGAAATGAAAATGGCTATAATAAATCTAAAGTAATTTCCAAACTTCAGACTTTTGCGCTCCTCTTTTTCAAGAATTTTGTACAC
This sequence comes from Aegithalos caudatus, assembly GCA_013389925.1. Taxonomy (NCBI): domain Eukaryota; kingdom Metazoa; phylum Chordata; class Aves; order Passeriformes; family Aegithalidae; genus Aegithalos; species Aegithalos caudatus. The sequence goes on along the minus strand of WEIU01020404.1, from coordinate 25,972 downwards.
CAAAGTAAACTTTTAGCAGCAAGTTCCAAGATTTTTATTTAATTAACATGAACAGTAGCTGACATATATAACTGGGTTGAATATCTGTATTTTTCTTAGTCTTACTGGTCACCTCTCAGCTGAAATAACTGTACCAGCTACTACATTCAGCACTATCAAGAGGTCTGAAATGAATGGATATAAATGTCTGCAAATATTCGGCCTAACAAAAACAGCAGAAATCCACAAATTAAGGAAGTTTTTTGTTAAAGTTGCCTGAGACACTCCACTACTGTGTGCTTTATCAAGTTGTTCACTAGTACAAAGTACCAAGATTTCCCTTATATAATAGGTATCATGGGCATATTTTTAGACAGAGAAAGTATGGTTGTGGGTTTTTTTNAAAAAAAAAAAAAAAAGTTTTATCAGTTTAGTTTGTCTTTAAGGGTACAGAACCTCAAAATGCAAAAACTCCAAATAACCCAAAGAGAAAAATATCTCAAGAAATAGAAGTGTTATCCCAGACAGCGCAACTTTCACAACAGTGCAAGCAACTGAATATCCAGTACTGTAAAAGCAAGTGTTATACAAGAGCAACTTCAAACGGCTGAGACTTGTCCCCCAGCTTTAGAACACACACGATGGATGACTGGAAGTCTGATTGCACACTTGGCATATGGCACCTGAAGTAAATGCTTTTTCTTTGTGACAGCTTAATAGTGAAATATTTCTTTAGATAATTTCACTCAACTGAACCACTTTACAGATTTAGCATCAGATAGTCTTTTAGAGCTCCTGCCAGTCAGCAATACTGATTCGTATCTCTTTTTCCACGCTGCCTTTCTTTTTTCTATTTTTTGTTTTTCATTTTTTCCCCTCCCTCTTTAAAAATTTTGGTAAGACTGCTGCAGCGCTAGTTTCCTTTTCAGATTGTTAGCTTGACATCTGCTATCATCATCAAGCTGACAAGTCTCCTCCATCTGCCTGCTCTCAGTAGCCGTGCTTTGAGAATGCACTCAAAAGCTCCTATTGCATTTCTGCACAGCCAGAAGGGAATTTCTAGAGGAGTTCCAGGAGAGGAGTCATCCAGAACACCCCTGCCCACTTTACAGGAGAAGGATTTTAGCCTCATGCATCACTTTTCCTGGTGACATCTTCCTCAGGTTCTCCCACTGGGTGTGCATCCTTGACAGTTCACTCACTATATTAAGGGGACAAGTAGGACTAGGAAGGCAATTACTTCTCTCTTCGAAAGAGAGGTGATAGTCAAAGTCACCACACAGAGGAGAGATGTGTGAAGAAGACAAGAAAGAAGGTGGCAAAACAGTTTCTAAAGAAATGTGTTGTTAAGGCAGAGAACAGTGGAAATTGAAGGGGAGGAGAAGGAATACACTGGGGAAAAAGAAAAATAGACAGCACAGAAAATTTCACTCTAAAGATGTACAAACCCTAGAATTCAGCAAAACATCATCTGAGTTTTAAATTTCCTTCCTCTGCTCATGTCTTTTTCATTCTCCCCCCACACCACAATGCTTTTGAAAACTCAAACTACAAAGAAAAAAATACAGTAAAGAGATGCCACTAAATAAAGCAAAGGATGTAAAGCATTCTACTGCAACTAATATCTCCATAGAATATTAAAAATGAAGCTATGCTTGATTTAAAGGATCTGACCTAAGAATGCTCTCTCTTCACCTTGACAACTATCTGGAAAAATAAGGATCATTTATTTTTCAGCCTATTCAGCTTCCTGATGCTTAGAATAAGCTGCTACAAAATATTTTCTAGCAAAAGCCAAAGATAATAAAGAGGTACAATCTCACAGTGAAAGATACATGAAACACAAGGCCATTGTTCAAGAAGCCATGATGGCTTTTCAGCCATTTAGAGCCTTATACGTTTGACCGCCTTATCATCCAGAGGATGACTGCTTACCCCATTTTTTACATGATCTGCCATGTAAAGAGTCATAGCACTAATTCCACAGAGGTATTTAATTGGCAGATTAATTTACTAGAAAATGTCAACTGCTTTGTGGAAATTTAATCACCAAAATGTTAACCTTGTTCACTTCCTGCTGATGCCTGTTGTTTATTAGGTAGTAAAATTCAAGATATTTTACGGTTGTAATAGAAGCCTATCTATTAAAACATTTAAACTCCTAAGTGGTCTGCTCTTTGAAGCTCTAGCTAAGATTAAAGTGCTTAATAACAGTAAAACAACAATATGAAAAGATTCAACTGCATGGCAACCATCAATACTATTTGCAGATAACAGACTGCTAAGTTCAGAAACCATGGCAACAAATGACATCACACTGTATCTACCTTATTGATTAGCTTTCACCTCAAGACTTTTCCAGAAATGAAAGACATTTCCTAGCAACTGCATCATCTTCTGAGTTGTTCCAAACTAAAATGCTCTTACCCTTACTCTTAAGCAAATTTTTTTCCTTTTTTGCTGCCAACTAGCCAGATTGTGCACTATCCTCTTGTTACAAGGCTCTCTAATCAGTTGTAGAGATGATTTAAGAGCCTTATGGCTCTTAAAATCTTTGTCCCAAATTTAATGGCATCTGTGAAATAATGCTTTTTCCCACAACCCAAAAAGGCTGGCTCTGTGGAAAAGTATCAAACATGGAATGAAGAAATAACAGCTTTTGAATGAAGGAGTAACAGCTTTATAACTACAAAGTTTATCTTCAGAAAACAACACAATCCATCATTTCCCCAATCAATGATATGAAGTATTAGTAGTAAATACTTCATTGCAAATAAGCCTGGGTTTACAGATTTCAAGAGGAGTGCACAGTAATGACAAACTTGTGGCCCAAGGGTTCTCAAAGGACCAGCCAGGCACATTATGTATCACTCTACAGTTGTGTACTTGTTTAAAGTCCTTGAAAGTAATTACTGCTTTGCTCATGTGTCTTTATAGAACCTCATGAGCAGGCAAGGACACTGGTAAGACTGAGTTCGAGAGAACGTGTATAATTAGGAGCCACATACATTTGTATTCAGCCTCCTATTTGGATGACCTGAATAAAACCCAGCAATCAGAGATAGCAGTTTGCAAACTGGTTGAAACATGTACAAGAAGTAATTACAGCCTACCAGTGAGGGCTCCCTTATTTCTACCACAAAAAAGATTAATTTAAGGTCAGTCTCCAAAAACAACAGTTTATTCCTGACAAACACAACAGTGCTCTAAACCACTAAAATTAAGGCTTTTTTTTTTTACTTAGTTAACTCAAACCCCTATGAAGAGCTCAATACTGAAGCTATTATGTATACCTTTGTATTTTTGCCAAATCTAAGAGTGAAAAATCAGGTTTATAGTGTGAATTACCCCAAAATTTCTAGAAGGATCACTGCTAAAGAAGATGTTCTCCTGCCAAATTTTCTGCCTTAGCTGGAACTGACCTTTATTTTGCGGGTTAGCCACAATCAACAGATTAGCCTGTGTGTTTAAGTTGTAGATGCAAAATGCAGCAGTCTTGTTTTGCAGCCAACCTGGCTCTTCTGTACCACCTGCTTCCAGTCCTGACTCACTCTGCACCAACTGCTCTGTGTCTGCTCTCAGAGGGGCATCCCACTGAAAACAGTCATGTCTGAAAGAGCCTCAGCCCTTGGCCAGGGTCAACCAATGGACAGGAGAAACATCAATGGGAAAAAGAAGTGCTTGAAACTGAATGGAAATCAGGGAGTGAGAAAGTATTTTTCCCATTCCCAGAGACTGACTACCACACAAGAAGAACTGGGAGTGCCATGGAAGTTTTATATAACTCTCAATTCTTCCCATAGTTTCTCTCAAGAGGGAAGAGAAAGAAAGAAGAGTCCTCAGTGTTCCCTAGAAAACTTTTAAAGCCCTCCAGCAGCTGGAGAATTCCAAACCTGTGACCAGTCATTAGTCCCTTGAAAACTTTAGTCAACAAGATTTTGAGGAAAATTTCAGTCATATGCATGATATTAAATATTGCATCTCTTTTGGTTTATGACTAATAATTTCTGTCTTTAAAAGTCACTGTTTAAAAAGTGATACTGTTATCAACATTGATACATGGAAAAATTAAAGATGAAAGTAAGATTAACAAAACATCAATTTTTTAGAGCATTGGAAATATTCTGAAGTCAAATGAAGCAAAAAACTAAGGTCTATTATATAAATCAGAGAGTAAGATTATCTTTTACAGCTGATTAAAATTGTTAAGACTATAAGGCCTAATAAGCACTGTAGGGAATTCTACGCTAAATTGAAAACATCTATCCTCTTCAGTTTTGGAAATAAGTATAGATACTACACAAAGTTCTGCTTTCTCAATCTCCTCAGTCATCATGTAAGAACACAAAGACAAGGCAAATAGTTCTTTCTACAGACCAATTGCTCTATTAAATATTTAAAATTTCATCAGAAATGAGATTGCTGGCTAGGAAAAAAAAAAAAAAAAAAAAAAGCAATCCTTTCAAGGAAAAAAGCAATATTCACTGTATTAGTCTAGCAAAAAAAAAGCATCTGCCTGGCCAAAGAACAACTGAGCAGAGAAATCTAGGCCTGTCCAGCGAACCCTGAAGGTTTTTATCTTTCTGCATAGAGAAAGAATGCATCAAACTACCTGCTGTAGCAATTTGTGTACCTTTTCTCCCCCAAAGTATGTTTTCTAAGCATGTGCAGTAAACTGTAAACTAAATCTGCTTATTTCCCACTAATGAATGTATAGAGAACATATTGTCCCCAAAGACAGAGATCACTATCACAGACATCTAAAGGTAAATGCAACTCCCTATCCCCTCTAGCTATTTAGGAGCAGTTCTTCACAACTTTATAGCAAGGTTTTTCCAGGGAAGAGGAATGAAAGGACTCAAACCTTCACATAAACCATGTTTTTGAAATAAATCCTATATAAGTTTATTTCAGTACATTTTTAACCTTAACTAAAGCTCACTGGTAAAACAGCGAAAGTCAATAAAGCACAAGCACAATGGACATGTCAATTTAAAGGTGGGAAAAGTTCCTGAGAGCTATTTCTTTCTTTTTTAGTGCCTTTACACTTAAAGGTAGGAGCAGGAAAAATTATCTGAATGGTTTCAGAGGCAGCAGAAGATGGGACATGATGAGAAAAGAAGACCATTAAAACAACCTCTTACATTATGCTCTGGAATACGTACATGAAAGAAATGCAACCTAAGTTCCACCAAAGAAAGTATGCCCAGCCTAATGACAGAGATGAGGATGAAGGCTTAATTTGAATGGGTAATGAAATCATATGTGAGTAGAATTAAGCCCAGATATACTGGAAACTTGTGAATCTGATAAAAAAAGATTTTGACAGTGCATCCCTAGATGAGATGAATGGAAAACACTTGGTCATGAAGTCAGGACACAAAGACAAAACCATTTAAACAGAAGAATAAAGCTTGAAGGATAAGTTTGGAGTGTTCGAAACACCCTGAGAAATTAGGATTCAAAATGGAAGGAAAGAAGAGCAATGATGTCTACAAATGACTGAATCGCAGAATCATTTAGTTTGGAAAAGACTGCTAAGAACACCAAGTCCAACCATTAAGCCATCACTGCCAAGGCCACCACTAAAACTCCTCTCTAACTGCAACAGCTATGTCTTTTAAGTACCTTCAGAGATGGTGACTCAACCATTTCCCTGGGCAGACAGTTCCCCTGCCTGACTACCCTTTCAGTGAAAAAACTTTTCCTAATATTCTGCCTAAAACTTTCCCTGGAGCAACCATTTCCTCTTCTACTGCTTGGGAGAAGAGACCAATTTGCTACAACTTCTTCTTGGGTAGCTGTAGAGAGCGATGATGTCTGCTCTCATCCCTGAGGAACAGGCAAGGGAGGGCAGGTAAGCAGCAGAGCTCACGGAAGAATGGATGGGTAATGGTGAGAGAATAGAAAGAGAAATGATCAGCCAAGAGAAAGAACAAAGTAAGACGGAGAGCCTGACTGACACTTTGCAAAATGAGGCAAATTCATCTCAAAACCACAAAGGTATGCCAAAGGGATGAGGATGAGTAATTCTGAGGAAGATGTTCCAGCAAATGGAAACCTGGGTATTTTCAGGAAAATTTTTCCAGTTTGAGGAAAAGTGTCATTAAAAGAGAATTGAACACAACAGGTAGGTCAAGCAGTGGTCTGAAGAGAGAGAAATGCTACCTTATCCTCTAAAAGCAAAAGAACTTCCTTCCAAGTCAAAATGAATGTATCTAAGGAAAAAGCCAATATATTTTCCATAATACATAATCAGACTCCATTTCCATAGAAAGACCACTCAGATTAATCATTCACCTTGTTGAAGTATGAAGCAATGTATCATTTTACAGACCACTGAGCCAACAGAAAGAAACACTATTTCCTGCGCCACCATGGTTCAAAACTTTACCAGCTTTACCAGTTCTTGTCTGGAAACAATTTTTCTGTAACTGCTATGGCCACCCTACCTCTTACTGATGCCTTAAGTTTTAGCTTTCATGTTTTTCAGATTCTATGCTGCCTAGGCGTGTAATTCTGAGCCTTATATTAAGTGTTAGTAAGCTCTCTTCACAGAGTAGGTGGACAAAACAATTTGTTTTCCTGCTGAAGACCAAGGACATCTTTCAGGCCCAAAAAGCATAAACAAAATGGACTGAAGGGAGAAACAAGAAGCATAGGACCTCACAACCTGAAGTTGTAATTGGATAATTAAATTCCAATATGCAAATAGACCAAAACTTATAAAAATGGAAGAGCTCATGACCAGTTATCCATTTTGTGACCATTCTAAGTCCACCTTCGGTGTAGCCCTGGTCCGGCTCTTGTCCTGCCCAAGATGTACCCTTAAAGGCCTTTCAATAAATATATACTTTGTCCTCTAGCTCTGTTCAATCTCTTTTTCCTGTCAGCCTTCCTCAGGCATCATTACACACTTGCACCAAACCACCCTCAGGATCATGGTGCATGATTGCATGAGTTTCACCTTGGATCTGAATTCAGGCAACTATTAGCAATCCACCCGCTTGTCTATGAGAAAGAAGCAGGATTACAGCCCGTGAGAAGCAGAGCACTAGCAAACAGTGTGTGAAAATCAGTCAGCATGCAAAGTGGTGTTATGAAAAAACCCACATCCCCACATTTCCCAAGAAGGGAAGGTGCCTGTCTCTGGAGAGAAACTCAGCTGTAAAGCCTAGGCTTTGGTTCACAACAAGGCCTGGAGATGAACCATGAACTTTTGCAGCAGGTGTAAAGCAGTATTTGTTGTTCATGGCTTTCACTGTGAGAGATGGAAATGATATGAAAGAACAGGCAGGAGGCAAATCCTAGTGGTAAGAAACATTGCTCCAGCACTAGGATACCATCTCTGAGTTTAGCATGCCATGAATTAGTGCTAAAGTCACGTTTGCTCATACGGATTTTTACAGACTATCAAAAGTTCATCCCAGCCCTTTCCAAGGAAATGTCAGAGTTCTGTTTAGCAAATACAAATACAAACACAAAAAAATCCAAAACAAACAAAAAAACCCAAACAAATAACAACCCAAAACACTCCCACACCAAACAAACAAACAAACAAACAAACAAAAAACAACTAACCAAAACCAAACCAACCCAAACAAAAAAAAAACCACCCAAAATTATGGCTAACTAGATAGAACACATTAGTTTGGCAATCTTTGTCGTACCTGATTTCAGCTGGAAATAAAACCTAGATGGAGTATTCCATACTGGCTATAAACATTTTATTATAGAAAAAAAATGGACCCATTTAAATTTGTGAAAACTGCTTTAAATACAGCATGAATGTGGGGTCCATTTTTACTGCTCTTCTAGAGAAAAGTACTCTAAATATCTCAGACATATAAAAGCAAGAGTTTAACGCTATACTTAAAAAGAGATTAATTCAACAAATCTGTTTTGTAAGCTAATAAAGTTTTGTTTTGTTTTACTTTGTTTATAGCAGAAAGCAGTAATGATCTAAAGAGCATTTATTTCTTCAAAGAAGGTGGTTTAGCTCCTCTTTGCTAATATACTCATAAGGAAATTGTATTTAAGACTCCTCTCAGTAGCTCCTTGCAACTGAAAAGCTGATGTGTTATTAAATTCCTCTGCAAAAAGATGTAAGGTTCCAGCAATTGCTTGGTTTTTAACTCTTCTCCTCAGGAATTTGAGTTATGGCAGGGCACTGACAGTAGCAAATAAGAGTCTGCCACAGAAGAATTACTAATTTTGTTGCTATTTTTATTTCCCCCTTCCTGGAGTGGGAAGGCTAGTGAGGCTTGGTGCTGAGGGAGTGGGAAGAAATAAGGAAAATAATCAGTAGAACTCATTATTTTTCTGTGAGAAATAGTAGGAGGCATAAGTTACAGGGGGTGGAAATTGTAGATCAGACAAGGGCAGAAACTGATACTCAGTTGTGAGAGGGAAAAAGAGCAGTGGAGACATCAGCTGAAAACAAGTAGCAACCGCATGTACTATGACATCAATAGCATGCAAAACACACCAAAACTCTTGCAGTGCACACACAAACACAGAAATTAAGCATTTATTTTAAAAAGTGAATCACTCTCTCCTTCCTTCCCAAGAGCAGCAGCCCTGCCTTCTCCCCAGAAATGAGGCTGCATACATTTCAGCATCACTGCCAGAGACATCAGGACTTGCCACTTTGCACAGTAATTGTCTGGCTTTCAGAAGCTTTGATGGTAAAAGGGGTCAACAGGCAAAACATCAGCAGGCAACTGCCAGAGCAGGCTGTGTTGCAGCAGACCTGGATAGTCTGGGAGTGTTGCTTTCAGGACCCAGAGCCCAAGCACAGGCAGATCACAATGACAGAATTTAATATCTTCCTTGAAGCCCTCATTATCAGCACTGCTACTTAAATGAATGACTCATTCATACATCCTGTCTCAAAGATCACAACAGGAAATATTACACCCATCTCTATCTGTTTCTCCACTGCTTTATTTATAGCTGGAATTAACGATAACAAAATGTATTTTTCAAAGAAGTTTCGTGGCACAATGGGAAACTATCCACAATCTGGATACTTTGCACAGTGTAAGCAATACACATGAAACCATACAAACAACCCCACCTCACTTTAGTATCTAATTAAAAGACAACCCAGGCTTACCTAAAAAAAGTCACCACTGTTGAGCAGAGGTTCAGTGTTCAGAAGACCAATAAAATCAGTACACAAAACAAGTCCCATCCCAAATGTCAAGAGACAAGCTGAGTGCAGTACTTTGATATGATGGGGGAAATGGTTTTAAAATAAAAGAGAGTAGAATCAGATTAGAAGTAAGGAAGACTTTTTAATAAGAGGGTGAAACACTGCAACAGGTAAGGGGTTGGACTAAATGACCTTTAGAGGTCCCTTCCAACCCAAATGAGTCTTTGATTCTATGCTTCTGGTTCTACACTGCAAATGCAATCATTTTCATAAACATTTTTCCCCCAAAAGAACTTGATTTGAAAATTGGTATACAGATGAATGCAGGTATTTTCTTTATGTAAATCCCATGCAAGACCACATGCGTGCAAATGTTTCTTAAAGGCAAAATGCAAAAAAATGCTGAGCTTTCACAGCATGCTGTATCAAAATCACATGATCACATGACATGACACAGAAAATCAATATAATTCTAGGGAAAATAACCCCACCACTATTGAAAAATGTCAAATTAAAATAACTTCCAAATGGAGAAAAATTTGGAAAGGCAGATACAGTAGTGTGTGCACACAGATCTGCAACATCACGAAACCTGCTCTCAAGTCAAATGCAGTTCTGTGTTTCACAGAATCACAAATTGTCTCAGATTGGGAAGCACCTTAAAGATCATGTCTCCAACCTCCCTGCCATGGGCAGAGAACCTCCCACTTGACCAGAGTGCTCACAACAGTGTCCAACTTGGCCTTGAACACTTTCAGGGATGGGGCATCCACAACTTCTCTGGGCCACCTGTTCCAGTGCCTCACCACCCTCAAAGGAAATGAAGTCTTCCTTACTTCTGATCTTAATCTACTCTCTTCTCCTTTAAAGCCATTCCCCCATTTTCCTACCACTACCTGTTCTTGTAAGAAGTTTCACACAGAACAAGCCCTGGATGCACTGACACAAAAGGGTAAGAAATTCCATGTCAGCCTTCACCCCATCCTCCTGCTTCTGCTAGGAAGTAGATAAAAGCTTTAATGATTGATCTGTACAATCTTTTTCAAACAAAACTACATCCAGAAGCAAGTTATCAACACAAACACAGATGCTTAGCAGAGTTCTACAACTCAAGCATGCTGCTACGCTAATGTGGTTTCATCTCTGGAACTAGATCTTGCATGGCATGGCTAACACTAGGAAACACAAGCTCAGGACTTTCTGTAGGACACCCCATGGACAAATCTAAGCAATGTTGAAGAGTTTCAATCTCATTCATGGTCTATGTTCCTAATGAAATTACATATTTTACTGAAGAATCATATTAATTCCACGACAGCAGTACATACCATAAAAAAGGCCTTGATTAGATGCTGCCCATGGTAACTACAGAGATGTGTCTGGAACTTGAGCTGTGTGGAAGCTTATATATTTGTTTTTTTGCATATAGATACTTAATGAAAATAAATTCAAATATAACAATGCCTGTGGCTCCAAATATCTTAGCAGAGTGGAGCCCCACTGGGCAGCACATGGGCTAATCTAAATTGGCCAACAAGGGTGGTATGCTTCCAAAACCTGAAAAACAGAAGGAGCATCTCTCCTAGGTCCCCACTTCAGCTCCTGTCTTGTTGAAAATGTTAAGACCAGGCAGTTGTGGTGAGTGCCTGCTGCAAGGGAACAAATTCCTGAGTAGTTAAGTGATGAGTGACCATCCAGTTTTCATGTACTTGTTACATGAAACAGCAAGAGATGAATTAGCAGTAATGTCTGCATATGTAAACCAGAGTAAAACACACTGGAGAGTGTTTTAGCTTTTCCTTTGCATTGACATACATAACAACACTACTATCAGATGTTAGCCTATTAAAATGAATTTATACCATCTCAAATTAGAAAAGAGATGAACAAAGTACTCTACTCTTATGGGACTGCAATACATTATCTTTAATTGAAATTAATTCATTTGTATTAATGGAAAAATGAAACTGTTACCATGAAGTCATGCTGCAAAATTCAACAGATTAATGTGTCCTTGTGGGAAAGTCTTTTCAGCTAATCTAAGTCATGGTGTCAGCAACAGGGATCACAAAATAGTTGAGGTGGGAAGGCTCCCCTGGAGACCATCCAGTCCAATGCCATTCCTCAGCACAGGGTGACCTAGAGCTGGCTGCCCAGGACAATGTCCAGTTTGGTTTTAAAAGACTCCAAAGGTGGAGATCACATAAAATCTGTAGGCAACCTTTTCCAGTGTGTGGTCACCCTCACACTAAAACATTTTTCTTTCATTTTAAATTTTTCCTCTGCTGAATTACCACGGCACCAAGATGCTCATGGCTTTCCATTATAAAGAAAATTATAAAATTTCAAGATGAATTATTATGATATTTCTCACCTATAGGAGGTGAAGGAAAAAAAAAGTTTATTGATTAATTATTGATCATTGAAGGAGTTTTGGGAAAAACCAATACAGGTTTCCCAAAAGCTTGTGGTGGAAGTACACAATACACATTTGCACTTAACATTTTCTGATTCACCAAAAAAAAAAAAAAAAAAAAAAANNAAAAAAAAAAAAAAAAAAGAAAGAAACAATCTGGGGAATGGAATATTTTATAGAACTCAATATGCCCACCCTACAATTCCTTGAAAATGAAGTTATGTATTTGTTTTCCAAAGGCTTTACACTGTTTGTTAATAAGAGTTTATGCTTTTTCTAAATACCTTAATTAGGACCAGAATCAATACAGTAATATATTTTATTTACTTCTAAGTAACATAGAAATCAATTATTAAGAGTGTTGCTTTTGCCAGCTACCTTTAAAACAGTGATACTTTCACTTCAAGTAATTTATTTTTCTTGCCCCAATGGGTACAGGATCCTCAGAAAAAAGCTCAGAGTTAGAAAAGACACCCATTTAGAAAGAAATACTCTTATACTATCAAAATTGGGCTCCACTTTTACTATAAATGTATTTCCAAGGGAAGATGAAAGTTTGTAAGACAACCCATCAGAAATAAGCCAAGAATGAAACTATGATAGCATTAATCTTCCTAAATGTTCTATAAAGACATTTCAACTTATTTTTCAGTTTTCTTTGATCAAAGAATCAAATAGCTTGCATAAAAAGATATTCAGTGTTCTCATTTTGAGTCAGTCAGTAGCACTGGCTGTAATTAATACCTGATGATTTGTCTGTGCTCTAGCACAAGATCTACTGTAGGATTCCAAGACAAGTTCAGATAATCACAAAATCATCAAGGTTGGAAGAAACCTTCAAGATCATCTGTCCTACTGTCAATTTGGCACAACCATAATCCCCATTAGACCATATCCCCAAGTGCCAGATTCCAACATCTCTTCAGCACTTTCAGAGATGGCAACTCCACCACCATCAACTTATTCCAACTCCTAACCACCTTGCAGTGAAATTTTTCTTTTATTTAATCTTACCCTGGTACAATTTAAGATAATTTTCTTTTGTCTTTTCATTTCCGAGATTGTAGAAGACACTGACCCCCACCTTACTACAACCTCCTTTCAGGTAGTTGTAGAGAGCAATGATGTTCTCTCTGAGCCCTAATATTTACCTTCTCTGAACAACATCACTTCCCTCAGCTGCTCCTCACACCAAAAGTTTTCTAGACCCTTCTCCAGCTCCGCTGCCCTTGTGTGGACACACTCTAGCACCTCACTGTCCTTTTTGAAGTGAGAGGCCCAGAACTGGACAATTCATTGTTCGTGGTGTGACCTCACCTATTGCCAGTACAAGGGAATGATCACTGCCCTGGTACTGCTGGCCACACTGCCCCTGTTAAAGGTCAACATGACATTGATGTCCTTGGCCACCTGAGCACCCTTCTGGCTCATGGTCAGACAGATGACAATTGTTTCTGTTGAGCAGCTCTCAAGCCACTCTTGCCCAAGTCTGTAGCATTGCATGGGGTTGTTTTGACCCAAGGGCAGAACTCACCACTTTGCATTGTTGACCTTCATACCTTTGGCCTCGGCCCATCAAGCCAGTCAGTCCAGATTGCCTTGCAGTCTTCCAGCTCCCCAGCAGATCAACACTCCTGCTCAATTTGGTGTCATCAGGAAAAAGACTGAGGCAGCATTCCATCCCTTTACACAGCTCCTCAATAAAGATACCGAACAGGACTATCTTGTCCCAGTACTGAGCCCTGGGAAACAACGCTGGTGACCAACTACCAGTTGGATGTAACTACGCTCACCACCACACTCTGGGCCCAGCCATTCAGCCAGTTTTTCACCCAGTGAAGAGTGTACCCATCCAAGTCATGGACAGCCAGTTTTTCCAGCAGAATGCTGTGGAGTTCAAGCACACCAATGCACATCTCCAGAAAACAAAACAAAACAAAACAAAACAAAAAACAAAACAAAACAAAACAAAACAAAAAAAGGTATTCTAGGAGACACAAGTAAAATTTCTGGCAAGAGAAGCATGACAGTAGAATAAAGCCTCTGAAATACAAAAGCTTAGCAATTCCAAATAACACAATTCAGACCTTATCTGAGCTTTGTATAGCAGGATATATAGCTGACCACACACAAATTGTGCCAAAGTGTCATTGCTACTGTGTTTGTTCACTTACATAAAAGTATATAGATAACTGTAACTGTTCTGTTATCATCATAAGAAATCTATAGAAAAAACTAAATCACTAGAAACAGAGTGTTTATTGTTTTAAAGCAAAAGTCTCTAATCTGTAGAGACTATCATAAGACTCTGCAGGTTAAAGACATCAGCCATTTTTCATTCTGCACTAAATTTATTTCATATCCTGCCCAAGTTATTGGAATAAAAAGGGCTGTGGGAAGTGTCAAATTCAAATGTCGCTTGAATGAAAAGAATTGTTCAGTATACCTCAATTTTTTAATCTGCAGAATGTTATTCAGGAGCATGGGTTAACTCCTCCTCAGCATTGTTTCTGTGTTGCAGTGTGTAGATGAAATGGCAATAGAAGTGTTCTTTTCTCTCTCTTTTAAACAAATTATTTCAGTGAATTATTCCTGTATAAAATCAGGATGAATTATAAATGCTAGCATCAAAAAAAACAGTAATAGTCTGAGTGCAAGGGCTTCCACAATACAGCCAGTTGAATTACTTGAAATTAATAGTATGAGTCACCAACAGCCATGAACAAATTAGGAAGCTACCTTATCACTGTTCAATGTACCGAGACAGGTGCATTGATTAATTAAGCCAAATAATAAGGAAATATAAAGGGCAGAAGGATCTAGTAGAAACCCATAACTCTCGCCACATGGTCTGGGCAAGGCTGTTGTTTGACTTCATTTTCTTTTCAGGAAGTATGGAATACAGAAAGTGATAGTGTCATGGCCTTGCTGACTCCTTGCAGCATGCTAAGAAACACAACAGATTCAGTGAGAAAAGGATCTCATTACACCATCAGTAATCAGCGCTGGTCAGGCATTGCCCAACCCCATCAAGGAGCCCAGTGAACAGCTGTATTTCCTGCTGCTAGTTCTGCTCTTCCTCAGGGACTTTTCAGAATGTAGATATTCTGGCCCAAGACTTAGATAAAGCATAGAGGAGGAAGGACAGGAAATTATCTGTTGTTATTCAAACCTTGGGATCTTTGCACTTGAGCTTCATCTTTTCTTCAAATCAAAGTATTTCTGTACGTTGTCTTTCATGAAGTTATGGTCTTCCTGATATCTGACTCAATAATTAATGTGTAAAGTTATTGCTTGCATGCATAATCTTTCTGTCTCATGAATATGTGAAGAAGGAAAGATTATAAGTTGTCAAATGCTTCTAGAGCCTCTCTCCATGACAGAATGATAGATCCCAATGCTGTATTTAAAACACAGCTGAATAGATAAAAATAGTGTTTAACTTTTATATTCATTATGAACCACAGTAATTTATTGAACCCTTCAATCAGCTGAGGAAACAAAAGATTGGGAATGGGTGAATGACTCATTTCTTTTCATGCTGTGTGCACTGATGCTCCAGTAACTTGATGCTCTAAAGGCTAAATAAGACTGCGCAAATGTATCACTGAAATGAAGCAAACAAAGCACATAATAAACAAAAACAAATCAGTGGAAAGCACTGAGGGAAACTCCAACTAGTGGTTGGCTCTTAATTAGCTGTATCCACAGGATGTGTCTGAAATAGTTGAGAAGACAAATGTAGATTTCAATGCGATTTGGGAAAAAAAAGATAGTTTCAATAGGAACAAAAAGTCTTAGTAAATTGGCTCAGATATTTCTGCACCCAACAACTTGACTAAGGAATATGTTTTGCTCTCTTGCTCTCTTTTCCCCCTTTTCCCTTTTCCCTATTTTTCCTCTTTTCCCTCTTTTCCGTCTTTTCCATCTTTTCACTCTTTTTCAGATTTCAAGTTAACACAAAGCAGCTTGACTGTAAACTCACAATATATATTGATGAAAGGCATAATTTATTTATATTTACAGAAGTCACTGAAAGATTTTTGTGTTATAAATTGGAAGCTGAGGTACCACTTGTCATGTAGTGTCTGTAAATTTGGTTGTTTGAATAAATCTGCTGAAACACACAGAGATCCTGATTCAGCATAAACACAGTGTATCTGATTCTGTATCCCGTCACTAACCATGAGGAGCTTTGGAAGATTCAAAATAATTCAGTTTGCTATGACAAACTCTGTGTTACAAAACTCAGCTACCTACCATGCATCCCTCACAGAAGAGCAGGACCCCTCAAGATCACCTATAAATCCAAAAGCAAGCATAATAATTATAAAAATTCAGATGAGAAAAGGGCATACATAATTCATTAATTATTACCATTCTTGCTTGGTTGAATGTACAGAGAAGACCATTTCTTTCCAGGTGCCAAAGCACTAAGCTTCCAGGAAGGTAAAATGGAAGGGAAAAAAAGGCAGGGGGAGGGGTTATCACTCTCTTGCCTTGTTCCATCCCCAAAATTTTCTCCATCTGTCCCCAAGGCATTCAAACAACAGTCAGAAAAATCATTTCAACACCTTCAAATGAAGGTCATAAACTCTGAAAGAGGTGTAGACAATTCTCATTGACTCTTAAGAATGGAAACATAATCATCGTTATGGGCAGTGTTTGGAATGCAGCTATGAATATGTAATCTTACATGATTTTGCATACACTGATGTTGTAGGTTAAATTGAAAACATCATTACCATAGATGCATTTGCACTTTGCACTCATAAAATATGATAATTCTTTTCAGCTGCTTTCAAATACCACTTAAAAATAATTCTGCAAGGAGTTTCATTTTGTTTTGAAATTTTTGCTGATCCTTATGGTAACCCAAAGTCCTCTTTGAATCAACTGACAGGAACTATAAGGCATGAACTAAAAAATTAAATAGATAGTCATGTTGAAATTTCTCATCCAGGTACCAGGTCTGTCTTCATTACAAGAACTTCCCAATATTTCTGTGTCAAAAGTGTTCATGACACCAAATACAAACCCAAATCATACTAAATAAAAAGCAGCAAAAGAAATTCCTAACAGAGTAAATATGAAGCTAGAAATAAATGTATGGTGCAATCTTATTAATCCATTTTGTTTTGGAATATTAATTACTGTAATTACTCCTCATAGATCCATTAAGATGGTAGGCAATTATGAAGGTTCTTGAACCCCATTATGGGCAGTGAAAGCAGATGTTACTCAGTATTTCAGATTAAAAGTTCAAAATATTCCATCATGCTGTTTTTAATATCTGGTAATGTATTTCTTAGAGGGGAATATCAGACCTCACCATAAAACTCAGAGCAGAGAAAATGACATTAGAACACAGAAGACAAGAGAATAGTTAAAATCTCAGGTACACTAATCCTGAGAAGGGAATGTTCCCTTTTGTTCCCATGTGCCCTTAATTATTGACAGTGGAACAGAACAGTCCCTCCTTAAACAGGAAACCTCTTCAGACAGAAGTTATCACTTGTTACAACACAGGCTTACAGTGCTTAAAGAAATACTGCTGTAACTCCCCAATGGAGAGCAGAAGCACTAAGAGAATACAAATGATGATTGTGCAATTGAAATGAAGCTGGTGACTAAATGCAGAGCCTAAATATAAACCCCAGTTTGGTTTATTGAACATATAGGCAGAGTAGAATCATTAGCCTGCCATTATGCATCTACTTGCATACAAATAGTGCCATTTAAAAGACTCACAGTGCAGTATTTTATCCTTCCTTAACACTAATGTGATGCCTTTGAAAGCAAATATTAAAAGGGATCTGAGCTATCTCAGTCTGAAAAGAGAGGTTACCCTGAAGCTACCTGCAAACCACAAAACTATCCTGTGGTGTGTTTCTTGGAAATTCACATACATTGTAAGTGTAAAAATTTCATGGCAAACTTTGCTACAGGCCCAGTTAGAATTGCATTATCTGAGGCCTTTTGGAATGGAGAACAGGTTCCACTAATCATATCAGTTAATGATGCTTAGTATAGCATAATCTTTTACTATTGTTAGAAATGTTTGTCCTTTTTTTTTT
>WEIU01020403.1:49344-85374 GCA_013389925.1 Aegithalos caudatus | reverse complement strand
CCTCTATTCATATCTCCCCATCAGGGTAAACATGAATAGCTGGAAAATCTGGATTTTTCACAAAGCCAGAACTGAATGCTTGTTCTGTGGATGAGTGGTTAAAGTTCACCCTGTTTGGTATGGTAGAAAGGAAAGCCAGAGTTAATCTAAAGTGGTAGGAAAAATTCTACATAGCTGTTTTAGAAACTCTTTGTCATTTTTTTTGTGCTGTGTCCCTGTTTGATCAGAATTTATCACCTGAATAAAAATAACTACAGCATAATCATAAAGCTTCATTGGTTTTCAAGTCCACATATTATTGACCAAATTTAAACAGAAGCTTGTAATTAAGTGTCCTTTTCTGAAGATGTGCCTCTAACTTAGCACTTTTGAGCAGAGTTTGCAGTACATGTTGGCTCAATGAGAAACATGCTTATGCCAACCATTTGGAACTGATTTTAAAAATGCCTAAAATGCAGTTTTCTTCTTGATATGGCCCAGATACAATTGAAAGGCACACCTCTGGTTCTCATCTGTCTGCCCTCATGGCAACTGGCTGTCTCTGTGACTTTTAAAAAGCTTCTTAAGAGACAGAGTAGCCCTATCGAAAATTCCTATGGGATGGAGGAAGTCCCAAGCCTGTCATTTGACCTGCCTAATTTTGTTGCCAGGATAAGTTCAGCTCCCTCCTTGGACTTAGGCTTAAATTTCCTATATAATATTTTGGATGTTTCTAGACAGGACTTTAAAAACAAATATAGTTAATATTTTTTAAATTACAAATGTAATTTTCCTTGACTTGTAGATAGCTGGCTGGAGTATCATTAAACATAAAAGAACTGCAAACAAAACAAAAACTAATTTGGACACAGAAGAATGTAAAAAGTTTCCCTAAAAGGGATGATTTAAGATATTATGCAGGTGTGAAAATTAGATGTTATATTCAAAACTGTTTTTCATCCTCAACTATTTTGTTTGTTACCATGGAAAAAGTGTGTTAAGAAAATGTATTTTAATTTGGTACATCTTATTGAACTATTAGGTAAACAACTAATTCTTGCAGTTTTCATGGGAAAAAATTCCACATAAGAAAGAAGGAGTAGGTCCTTATATTTTCATATTTTCATCATTCTTTTTTCTATCTTTTGCTTTTTCATGCAGGACTTTTTTCTTTTCCCTTCTAATACAACATAGCAGAAACTTTTGATAAGACATTAATAAACTGCATACTTTTGAGGAAAGAATGTCAATATCTGATAGAACCTCAGTTCACATAATAAATCCAAAGGGCAAAATATTCTGTTCTTTTATATGTAAATTACTAGAACCTTAGCTCTTTAAAAACAAATCACCAAAAAATATCCATCTACATACCAAAAAGTAGTTCTAGCAATGCCATAAGTCATAACGCTATTTTAACAAAATCACAGTTGGGTCTGATTAGTAATTTTCTACTGTTTATGATTTCTTACAGCTTTCCAGGTGATCAGAATTTCAAGGTATTTTAAAATCCCTGCTGTGTCTGTAGCCAGCAAAATTATCTTGTTTTTCTTTAAAGTGATGTCACTAGAAATACTGAATTATTTTTACAAATAGAACTATGTTTTTCCCATCTGCAGTTCATCATTCTTTGGTACCTTAAGGCTTTGTTAAGCATGTCATTGTTTAGTAGCACAGTTCTAAACAATGCCTTTTGAGACCTAGAAAGTTATAGTTATTAGCCTGCCAGGGAGAGCTTCCCCATACCAATGTGACAGAGGCTGTAGCCTGAACAACTTGTTTCTGCAGTCTTGTTGCTATGGGAACAGATGCAAAATGCTTACCACTGTACNAAAAAAAAAAAAAAAAAAAAAAAAAAAAAAAAAAAAAAAAAAAAAAAAAAAAAAAAAAAAAAAAAAAAAAAACAAAAAAAAAAAAAAAAAAAAAAAACAGTCTCCTAAAGGCATACAAAAAACCCCTGTATTTAAAAGATAGAAAGATTAAAAATTGGGCTTAGGGGTTTTCTGAGACAGTGGGTCATATTTAGTCAATATTGACAATTCCATTTAACAGTTGAAACTTCTCGAAGTAGAAGGTTCCACTTTCTCCTACATCATTGACTGACATATTTCATCATCTGGGATAAACTGATAATAAATCTAGATTTAAATATTTATTAAAATGTTATTTCTACCTCCTTTATTTGTAGTTATTCCACAAACAAGCTGCTTTCCTGTTGTTTATTCTCTCTTTCTAATATTGACTCTCCCTTCTACTTTATATACTACCTTATGAGTTAGTGAGCTCTTGTCTTCAAAAAAAAGCTCTATTGTTTCAGAAGAGAAATAAGAAAAAAATCCCAGAAATCCCCTTCTCCATCCCCCTCCAAAAATTCCAAAGCCCCAACAAACACAAAATTTGATAAAAAGAAACATAATTTGTGAAGAGACAGAAAAAAATATGCAAATTTGTAAGGCTTCACTAAGTCTAAATTCTTGTTGTTTTAAATAATGTTAATTTCTCACTGACTCACCATTCCATGTCTGTTAGTTTTCTAACCTGGCTCTTCCCAGAGTGCAATAATGTAGAAAAGAATGGAAGGAAGGCAGGAAGGCAGGAAGGAAGGAAAGAAGGAAGGAAGGAAGAAAGGAATGGAAAAGCGGAATATCAGACTGAAAATCTCTCCCAGCATTTGCACACCAAAGCATTAGGACACTAGGATGCTATGCCAGGTCTACACACAGTAGATGCATTGTCATGGGCACAGCACTTAACCTTGAGCTTTTGCTTAACACCTGCAAACACTTTTATTACTTCAGCCATTCACATCTCCTCCGTAACACTGCTGTGCTACTTCAAATACTACCAGATACCACTACTTGAAAGGGACCTGGTTTATTATTATCCCCTTGATTTCCATACTTATAGTTTATGCACAAGTTGAATTAGGAGTAGAGACAAGACCCTCTGCAATTTCCTTGTTCCCTGCAAAGAAAAGAAAGAATAAAGCAAAAGGTTTAGTCATTCATCATCTCCTGTGGTCTCTTTAAAAGCAGTAAAGAAGTACAGTATCATTGGAATCTCTGAGTCCTGCTGAATAGAGATAGCAAAATAAAATGCATTAGTTCTGTCAGCTAAGGACAAGTTTTCAGCTTTGAAACCCCATATTGAACTGGATCATTCCTTCATAAGGATTACTAAAAAGTGCAGAAAAGAGGACTTTTTAGGGGTAGAAGATCAAGCAACATCAGGAATAAACACTGAATTGATCATAAAGAAATAGCTGAATTGTCAATTAGATTACCAAGTGATGGAGATCAGAAACAAGCCAGGAGCCGGAGGTTT
This sequence comes from Aegithalos caudatus, assembly GCA_013389925.1. NCBI lineage: Eukaryota > Metazoa > Chordata > Aves > Passeriformes > Aegithalidae > Aegithalos > Aegithalos caudatus. Next base: position 82,071 of record WEIU01020403.1, on the reverse strand, counting down.
ACAGAGCTGTCAAAAGATGGAAATAGTTGAAAAACAAAGACAGCATGATCCAAGCACCATGCACTTTTTATGTCCAAATAAATGATTGCTCCTGTTCAAAATATTTTTACTACTACTACTACCACCTCCATTGCTGACGTCACTGCTATTGGTCATTATCAGTTTCAAATCCCTGTGTGCCTCAGTGTCCCTGAAATCTAGCTGAGGCCTGAATTCTTCTTTTCAGTCAGCTGGGGTGACATCTCACATTCAGTGGACAGAAGCCAGGTATAAGCTGTGGCCACAGAGTTGCCTGCAGGCAAGGAGGCAGTAGCTGTTTTTCCAAGGCACCAGACTAAAACCTATTCTGTGAATTGCCAGTGTTATTCTAGTCTCAGACAGGGTAAACATCCAGATTATTTTTTGTTGTCTGGTAACCTCAATGTCTGCACTACACCTGTGATTATGTCTCCTCAAAGGCTTACAAAAGGTTGGGTGCTGCTGACATATCAGTGACTTGGACACTTCTCTGTTTATAATTTTCTTTTTTAAAAAGCCCTGACTACTTCCATTGGTCAGATCAGTTGAAAATTCTGACCCTAGCATTTGGAGCAGAGAGTAAATAAATGCAGAATACTACAGAGGGGATAGCAAGATTTCAGCCTCAGATTATCAATGAATACTTAATTTCACAACAGCTTTTCAGCAATGATTCAAATCTGTTTCAATAGAATAACTTCAAATTGGTATGCCATCTGTTAGGATGATAGAAATCAAATGGAATTGGAAAATGAAGGAATAGTAATAAATTATTTCTGTATATTTGTTATTTCTGAATGGATACGGAACCATGGATGTATGGTTCATTCATATTTAATAATTTCTTGCCTTTAGGAACAAATGAATGATCCTGTTATAAAAAGATGATTATCAAAAGACTAGTATGTGACATATGTTTAAAAAATTAATAGGATGTGACTAGACTGAAAAAGGACATGCTAGAATAAGGCCCTAAATCTATCTGAAAATCTCCTTTAGGTGTCTGACTCTTCTTTAGGAGACTAGAGCAGTCAGCTAGGTGACTGGATCTAAATGGTCCTGCTTCAGCAGAGTAGTTGGACCAGATGACTTCCAGAGCTCCCTTCCAGTCTTGACTGTTATGTGATGCTGCCATCTAAAATTTAGATTTTTAAACCTCATATTCAGCAGTCATAATTTCAGAATGCCTTGGCTTTCCATGAGTAGCTGCTTTTAGGTATTACCAGCAACAACAACAGAAATATTTTTTCCACATTATCTGCGAGGCCAAGTTCAGCAGACATTGAGAGCATTGATTTGCTGGCTGACACAAAGTGTGTTACCGTGACACGAAGATATGTTTTGTCCAGCTTCATATGCAGAGAAAGTCTCTTCTCCAGATTTTGAGGTTGTCTCATGTAAAAAATCATCCCATCCTTGTCTCCCATACCCATGTTGTTGTTAACACTAGGCTTGTTTCTGTTCTGCAGCCTGGTGACACAAAAGCAACACTGTAGCTCCTTCTGGCTTAGCTATTTTCACTCATTCAAAAATGATTATATGTTCAGTATTCAATATTTAAGCATGGTTTCACGGGCTAGTGGATAGGGAAAGTATATTTGATTATATGCTTTACTGAACAGTTAACATAGAGTAGTGATTGTTTACTGACACCTAGTCTGTCTGTTCAAAGGAGTGGCTATATAGTGGAAGAAAGTTGTTTATGTTTGTCCAACAAAAATGCATTCATTTTATGGAGGGAAAAATGTTTCAACAGAAAATATTAAGGGAAGCCTATTTCCTTGTAAGATAGTTTTGTACTGAGCAGAAGTTTTGAGGGAACAGATGAGAAAAAGAGGGACAGAAAAACAAACTCTCTTCTACTACCTACTAGCCATGTTCTTTCAGAGATGTTGGACTAAGCACCTGACATCAAGAAGCAGTGTACGGAAATGGTATCTTGTAATTGGGACTTAAATGTCTGGGTTCAAGCCCTGTTTCCACTGTGTTTTATTAGGTAGTTCAATGTCTCCTTTTGCAACCTGCTGTCTTTAATGGAACTTATCTTTAGACATGAAATCCTATTCCTGTTACTGACTTTATTTATTGGCACCCAATTTTCTCCAGACATTTATGAGAAGCCTAGGCAGGGGAATGGGGGAATTCCACAAGTCTGAAAAACCTTTAAAGGCTTCGTAAAATGCTAGACTTTTGAGGGCTTAAATCTTTTCATGGATCTAACTCCAAATTAATATTACTCCTAAGAAAGAGTATAATTTACAGTAAAATGTGAAAATGAGATAAGGAAGATATTTTATTACTTTTTTCTTGTACATTTGTAAAATACAAGGCCCAAAAATATTTTTTTCTGTCTCTATGCACTATGTCAAATAAAGAAAAAAAGCTTCAGAATTTTCCCCTCATGAGGTATTTTTATCTCCCTGGAATAAAGTGCTCAAGTGTTCACTTGCCTTCTTCAGATTATGGGGGTTGATACTGTCTGCAGCCATGTATTTCACAGTCCTTCTTGTGGTTATCTAGGATTACCAACAAGACCATGCAGAGGATGTGTTGAAAATAGTGGGATTTTATTAAAACCCTTACATTCTACAATGATACTCAAAGTATTAAATAAATTTCAGATCTGCAGTCAACTGTTGCCAATTAACATATTTTAAACACACATGAATTGTACCAGGATTCCCTGATTAAATCAACTAATTGTAATCAAGTCCACTTCTATGAATAGTAGTAGGATAGAGTATGCCATATGCTTTTCTACTTAAAAATGACTTGGAGCATCATTTTTTATCTCCTTTCTATCTTTATATGGGATAATAGTACTTTTTCATACTTGAGTGGTTCTTTTGTGGCTTTTTAAATTAATAGATTCATTTTTTCAAAACAAAGATTTCAGTTTGTGCATATGCTCTGTTTATACAGGCAGTGTGTCTGATGGGTTAGCCTAGCTGCAGAACTAACTTTTGCTCCAAAGCTAAGAGAAGAAATATTCATTGCAATTGTCTGAAGCATCCAAACACCAGTGGACATTATGCAAAACAGAAATTTTTTAATACAAAAAGTTTTGGAAGCCATAACGAAGAAATTCTGCATGTTCTGTCACCAGCCATTATTGATTACTTTTATTTTAGTAAAATAAACATTTTGTTCTTCAAATAAAATGGACAAGCAATACAGATGTAAAACAGGGCAATGAAATTTATCTAAGTTTCTTTTCTATTTTCTTTATTTCTTCCTACTTCCTTCTTCATTTTTTTTTCTGTTACAACTGGAGAATTTAATGCTGCTATAAAATACAGAACATAATCATTCCTTTTGCACAGAAGTTGTGTTTCTTTCCTTGCTAACAGCTCACATCTGGGTTTTCTTTTGTATTTAAAAAAATTAGGTAGATATTAATTTATATAGCCATTTCAATGGAGAAATTCAAGATAAATATTTTGACTTGCATATTGCATGTTCATGTTTTTTAAATATCCACTTGTCTTTATTCTCTGTGCATTGAATCTAAAATCCATGGCAATTTTCAGTGTTAAATTCCATGCTTACAATCTGCTTGCTCTGAGATCTAAGATTAGGCTGTGACTATTAAGAGATCAATTGCCAGTTCTGTTGTTAGTGCCTAAATGCTCTGTACAACCACATACTTACACAGCATGTAAAACTCTTCACTGCTCTTATCTTGTATATATGTCTCAGTTCTTCACCCCAACTGACATATGCAGAAAAAGGAAAAAGGGTCAATTAGACACTCAGAAATAAGACACCCTTTTCTGCACTGCAATAGACATAACTTTAATTTCATTTTACTGCCAAGCATGGTCTGTGTTATCACAGGATCTCTGCCAGTGTCACATTTTCTGTTACCTGTGCATTGACCATTGCTCAAAGCTTTCCATTTGTTGGGTTTTCTTTATAAAGAAAATATTTATTTTAATGTGACAAATATGTTCTTAAAACTAAGGAATGTCTAATCAATTGTAAACCCCCTTTTATTTCCACAGTCAAAACAAAAAATCTGAAAGGTATATTGACATTGTCCAGCTGTCAGGACAGAAGATGAGGAAGGGAAGGAAGTAGGATTTTCCTTGTGCCATCCTGCTTGTCATCTGCTGTGGCTGGGGATGGCACTGGGACAGTTGCCCAGCAATGGAGCTGCTGCCAAACACCAAAGGGACAATTACTATAAGGAACAATCAATGACTCTGGGCTTGCTGGTGTCTTAGGACTGACAGGTAATACAGACTTGCTTTTGGAAAGTGATTTTCAGCAGGAGGCCAGAAGTCAATCAAGTGAAGAAAAGCCCAGCGGAGTAGTATATCTGTTTTACTTTCCTAAAAAGTACTGGGGTATTGAGGCCAGGGTGAAATTGGTATTTGAAGATACCCTGCCCTGAGTGAAAAATCCATAATTCTGTGCTTCCAGAGCTCACTACTTTAAATACACTATATGGTAATCACGAGAGCAAGCAGCATGGTAGATAGTCTCTATTACAGTGTCCATGAATGGGTATCTTCTAGCTAAGCTTCAGTTACCTACAGCGTTTACATTTAAATTAGCTCTTCTAGGCCCCTTTATAATCAGAAAAGAGGAATTTCTGCTTCTAAGGTGTAATTCACCTCACTCTAAATATGTCCTAAATTAGGATCACAGAAACATTTATATCTATGTACTGATTGGCTCAAATGTAAAAGTCTATGTAAAAGTAGTGACTGGTGTCTAGGTGAGATAGACTGGACTTTATGTTCTTGATGAGCTGAACATATACTCTTGGCATTAATTTAATATGTAGTTTATTAAAAGAACTCTAGTTTGAGAAGAAAGAGTACTTATCTACGTATTTAGATTTGTGACACATGCTTTTCAAAAGCCTGTGTGTCTAAGATATCCTTAAGTATGCCAATCATAGAAACATAAGTTTATCCCTCCTATTTATCCACTAGAGCTTTTTTTTCCTTCTGCCTTAGCTTCAAATGATCGCTGCAGAAACTCACTCAATCCACTGCTCAGTTGCCATTGTCTGTCTTCCCTGGAAATCTCCTGGCTGTGTGCTGCATGTAGATGTTTCACTTCTTATCTCACATTCCCTTCCCACGTCTTCCTTGACTCTTCATCTCTACCTGTTTGGAGTTTTTTGTGAATTGACAGCTGGCTTTGATCTCAAGAAAATCAAACGCTTGTGAATTCCTCTCATTTTTAATCTTTACAAGTTACACAACCTAGCAAAAAGTTTCTAGTGCATGAAATTCAAGTAGTGAAAGTGAATATATGTATCCCACAGGGAATCACAAAAAGAGTGGAGGTAACAGCATGTATCTGCAATTGATTATGAGTTTTATGTAAAATATGATTCAGCTGCCCTTAACATATTGCTATAAATTGATGGAAGAGTGGGGAGAAATTGACTGATAATTTTTCTGTAACGTCTTCAGTACCATTGGCTGTTCTGAAGAAGAATAAAAAGGGAAAATAATATCTCAGAAAAAATGATTCCTGATTTTAAATTGTCCTTTTTGTTGCAAAATATATGATCCTGAACATAGAATTTCCTTGTCAAATTTCAGCCCAGAGCAAAGTTTTATTGATGTTTATAAGCCACTGAAAATAGGGAATTATAATGTAAACCCTGACAAGATCCTTAGCTATTGTGGTACAAATTACAATAGCATATAAGTAGCCGACCACATATTGTTATGTTAATAAATATGCACAAGATAAAATATGGCATTTTAATATTCTAAACTCATATAAACAATCTTTTAATAATATTACAATACACTTCCCTGAAATACAGCAGTGCATATACAAATCTGAACAATATGCTATTAGAATGTCCCAGCTAACTAGAAGAGAAAGAAAATACATACCAGTGTAAATTCATTGACAATGGAGCTCCCTCCTTTTACCTTTCAACCCTGTTTTTTATTAAAATGTTGTTGAATGTTTGGGTTTTTATTTTCCATAAATGCTCTGGATGCTAAAATAATTTAAAATGTTTTCAAGTATTGTTACCTGATATCCAATTACAGCTAAACATAAAATAAAATAAAATTAATGAAGTCTTGCGTATATTGTTGCTAAGCAGTCAAATATCAAAAAATTACTTCTGTAGCATTTTATAATTTTGGCCTGAAAAATGAGAGGATATTGTGGTGAAAAATCAGATCATGTGAAGTAGAGAAATAAAATAAAGTTATAAAATAGTTTATTTCTAGATGTCTCTGGACCTTTACAAAATGTTTTAAGACTCTTCAGAACAAAAGCCAACCTGTTTTAATCTGACCACTCATTTGTTTAGTATAAGGAGAAGTCTTTATGGCCATGAATATAACACTAGCAATAAAAATTCAGGACTTCCCTACCTCAAGGGAATGCCTTTTCTCTGTACTTCAGCTTTATCCTCCTAAAAAATCTTGTTAATTTAGAAAATGCTGTTACTTGACACTTATCTCATTGGCTAGATTAGGTTTAACAGTGATGAAGCACATTAGGTATATTTAAATCTTCTGAAGGCATATAACTATAAATCTTTTTAAATTAAACTAAGTAAGTTAAGATATTTGGAGAGTTGGCTATAAAAACTGTGGAGGACTTTTTACTGTATTGAGTGTACATTTGGTATAAAGTGTAAGTTTTCAGTGTATGCCATGACACACCATAGCAATGCATATTCAAAACCTATAATATTTTAACGTTTCAGTTCAGTCAATTAAAATGTAGACTAGGATGTCATTTCAAATATGCCAGCAGTCAAAAGTCCTACAGTCTAAGCTATCTTTATGAACTTTTGCAATCTTGTCCTTCTCAGGAAAGAATACAGATTCTGAATCATGGAAATGTAAAAAGCCTGTGTCCTTGCTAGATCATTAGAAGAGACAAATTGGAAGAGTCCTTGGAAAAATAGTGGTTCTATTCCACCTTCCTGCATTCCACCTTTTCTCAAGACCATATAGAAGGACCTGTATCCTTAGTAGCTGAACTGTGAAATTTTAACTATTCTATAAACAAATTCCAATTCACTTGTATCTTGCCCTTGTTCAACACAGATCATGCAGTCTCTTTGTCTCCCTTAACTGTTTTAATTTTATGGGCTGATCAACCTTCCTAAAAGAGAAAGTCAAAATAGAAGGCAGTAAAGAAAAAACACTAATCCCAAAGCTGGACTGCTTAATATCTGCCTGGGAAATCCTGTTCAAAAATATTAGTATATGTTCTATGAAACAAGGGAACATGATGCAACCCTAAAAAAATTACTTGAATCTATAGATTTATTCTGAAGTGGTACTTTTAAAATTAGACATGCAAAATATTTAGATAACATGATAACAAAAGAAAATTAATAGCTTGATAAGATTAAGAAGATTAATAATAATATTTTATAATAATTACTAAATTCAGATACTGTTTTGCAGTATACTGCTCTGTTCCCTAGCCACATTTTACTATTATGTACATTGTCTGAATATGGTACCAGATTTTTCCCCAGATATGTCCAGAGAGAACCATCATGTCACCATCTTGTCCATCCAAATAATCTTTCTAGAATTTTAGGTAGCTAAACCTCAGTTCAAATAGCTCTGTGTATGTGGTAATTAGCATAATTACCTAGCTAGTTCATTGTAGTGTTGACCTATGAACTTTAATTAACCTTACAGGAAAAGAATCGTTCAGTCATAGCAATTAATTCTAATTAGCATGGGAGACTCCTGAAGGCACAGAAAACCACAGAGAGTGAGGGCCAGTGCTGGTGACAGGCAGTTGATAGTCATGAAGAAACTGTGTCATATGTCCTAAGGGGCAGAGAAATAGTGAGATTTCAAAATGACATTTGTGTGTGATTAAAATTTTTTTGTTTCCAAGCTTAGTTTATTCTCTTCACTGTCATGTGGTCCTGCATAGTGGGAGTAAGCATGGTTAAACATGACCTTAGTTTTTCAGTTATATCACTGGTCTTTTTGCTTTTGTTCCCTTCAGCATATTTTTATGTAGCTGATTTTCTTCATGCTGGATTTTCTTTTTAATGGTGTAAATATTTCCATGGTATCTTTGGCAAGCAAGTGATGTTTTCACTGTCATGAAGGGAATGTGCCTGGAGGGCAATTGTCTTCTCTGCTTCTCCTTAGGCCTTTAAGGTCTAGACAGACATTGTATCTATGCAGTGAACAGGTAAGTAATTTTAACATTTCTGGAAATCCTAAATAATAATATTTGAAGGTATGTTTTAATCCACCCACCTGCAATACTGGAAATAGAGGGAAATAGTATAAGCATCCCAGATCTCAAACACTTGAAAGTTGCAGAATTAAAAGCTGTATCTTTGGCAAAATAATTAAAGTTTGTGAGTTTGGGGGATTTGAAAAAGCCAGAGTAAGATTTTAGTATATTTTCCTCCATGAATATGAGTTTTTATTATCCCGTGTAGCATGAATGTATTATCTGGGCACCAGAGAATGGACCAAGAAGCTTTTCTCCTTCAGGCCCCATGGAGTGGCCAGAAGGGAAAGATCAGTAGTTCATGTAACTTTGCTTGACAGAATGTACAAACACATTGACTTAATTTTCTGGTCGTTGTCATGTGTGATTTTTTTGAAAACTACATGCTCATATTGACAACCTATCTTGCACAAGCAACAGTCTCACTGGATGTTTTTGCAGAGATATAAAGATAAAATATTTGGAAATCTTTCTCTGTATCACACATAAGACACACCATTGCTTCAGGGGGAACTGCTATTCTGCTTCTGTCTTTCTGTACCTAGCAACAATAAATAAGAGTTTCACTTCTTTACCAGTCAATGCTATGCTTCCTGTAAGCTTTACATTCACTTGAAAGTGCTGTTCTTTTTTGGAATCACAAAGAATGATATTTATTATAGCATTTTAAATCTTCATTCAAAAATGCTAATTTTAAGCCTTTCCCAAATACTGTAGTCTGTATTGAAAAGTGTTCAGAAAGAATTTGCTGTCTCTGTACTGCTTTGGCTATTCATAAAATGCATTTAAAAGGAGATAATCCCTAAGAATTTAAGCCCATAGAAAAAAATAACCTGATCTCAAGAAAAATATATGGTTGTTATATTCAATTTTCATGCACGCACAACTCCTTGCTCCATAAATCGTACCAAACTTTCTTTATTAGTTATACTGTATACACAGACATTCTACTTTTTAAAAAGCATAGTTCCTGCTTTAATAAGTAGTTGTCAGTACATGGCACAAACATTTTTAGAAAAGCTAATATTTTAAAATGAAGGTGCTTCACAAATGCCTACAATCATCCAGTCAATAAATATGCATCTTACATTTCCATGCTATTGCTGTTAGAAAGAGAAATAAAGGACACAGCCAACTGCAATCAATAGCTAATTTCACTAAGAAGAATAGAAACTAGTCTGGTATTTGTATGTCTGTGTGGTGCACTCACTTTGGATGACTCATCACACTGGAAGTTATCATATAACAAGTGGCTGGACAGAATAAGTTAGTAAAAAAGAAGTGTGGAACAATTTAATTCATTTTGAAACTCAGAGTGCATGATGGACAGTACAAATTTCACTACTTAAAGAAGATTAAAAAAACATCAAAATAATATGATCTTTCAAGAAAAAGTTTCAAAAATATCTGGTACAAAGTTGACCAAAGATATGAATCAAAGAAAAGAGGACATCTCTTTCTTCAAGAAGTTATAATGCAATAAATTTACATAATTAATCATTTGCACATTGAATTGAGCAACAATGCTAACAGTAGTAAAAAGATAATTTCCTAATTGTAAATGTTTTAATATTATTATTGGGATCTTTATTTAGATCTTCATAAAGCAACGCTTTTATGTTATGGTATTATAAATTCTAACTCATTATAGTATCCTGCAGATCTTAGGAAAACATTAAAGTAGATGTCCTCAATTTATTAAAACAAAGTACCTTATTTCACTAGAGTGAATTCTTGAGTTATATATATTTACAAAGTAAAGATAACTACTAAAGAGGCATACAGCTGAAGAACAGAAATTCATCAGCATTCCAAACGTAGCGATCAATTCTCTCCCCAACTCAGTTACAATGAATATAAATTGAGAAAAAACACAGAGAAGTAGGCCAGCAGGAGGTCTAAAATGCAGGTGAAATTAAAAATAAATACTGTGGTTTAAAAAAGTCTATTTTCTCATTCTCGCTCTGAAATAGATTGGAAATAGTGATAGCAATTGCAGTTTTCAATCAAAAATCCGCTTGGAGCTTTTTCTGATCTTAAAGTATGTTCTTTCAAGGCTAAAAACACATTGAAAAGTTGTATTCCAGCTAAAATTAAGCAATCTCATTTGTTTGTTTATCATGTGTCTGAGTCAAACCATTATCCACTCTTATGTAGACAATTACAAAAAATTAAGTTAAATAGGTGTTCTTGTCCAGATTGGTATTCAGAAAGGGAAATCCACAAATAGAACCCAAGTTATGGACGAGTTCTTAAAGAAAAAGCCAATGAAAATATTGATAGGACACTAAGATAAGAAGAAAAGAGGCAGATTCAGGGTTCTTGCCTGCCCCCCACCCATTGCATACTGAGCCAGGAGTCACGTGCATGTAAAGCAGCTTGATGTAAAAAAGCTCAAGCCACAGAGATGAACACACCTTCAGATATCCTGCAGACACAGGCCATTTCTTTATCAGCTAATCAAATATGCCTCAGAGTTCTGAAGGCACCAAGATAACTCACAGAATGGGTGGCATCTACCCTAAAAATCTGCCAGGACTGGGTGGCTGTGGTGGTGCATTAGCGACAGTAGCTGAAGGGAAACTGCCCACTGTTGTATTCTCATGAGCTGCTCTGACTGACAGACCATGTGAGAGAATTGGGAGACATAAATATTTACAATAGGCTGAATGTATTTTAGGGAATGTGTCGAGATTTGCCTAACAAGGACAATCACCTTCCCATGCCCTGAAACATTCCAAAGCCCACTAGAACTGACTAGTATAGATGCATCCAGACAGAGTGATGTGATGTTACAGACACAGAGATGCTTGAAGTGTTTAAGACTTGAACTGGAAGTTATGTACTATTAAAAGGGATTCTTAGCTCTAATTTAGAGCTGGCTGTCATTACACAAAATATTTAATGACAGTCAGGCTTAAATTTTTTTAGTTTGAGGGCAACTTAGCACTGTCACTGTAGCTGTCACTAATGGAGACACTGGTGTCTCCATCCTTGGAGATATCAAAAATTTCTCTGGATATAATCCTGTAGAAATGATTCTAAGAGGTTCTGCTTAAGCAGGGGGATGAGCCTCCAAATGACCTCCAGGTACCTCTCCCAGCCTCAGCCATTCTGTGATTCTGTAAAATGTTCCCACTTTCCTGTCCCAGCAGCTTACCCTTCACGAAGTGTCAGCTCAAATGCTTATGAGGTTTTGTTCTGAACTTAAACTAGTTGGGGGAAATGACTGGGGTTAAAAACAATTCTCCGACACAAGCAAGCAAGGGTGGAGATGAAGAAGTGCCATGAAGTTCAGTTATTGCTGAAGCTTTTGCATGATGAAACTATGCCCTTTCTGAGATTTTGAGTCCATTTCATGCAAGAGAAAGATACTATAATACTTTCTCTTTTTGTGCTCTCACATGGCCTATTTTGAAAGAGGATCGGGGCCCTTGCTCAACCATGTAGAGTTCTGAGAGGCACGTAAGGAAGCTGGTCTGAATAATTTTGTTACTGCCTCGTTTGAAACACAGTGCTTTGCTGTAGCAATACAGATAGGTGAAACAGATGCTGGCACATTAAAAGTGAATGTAAACTGATTTCATGAAACCCCCTGTTCGAGAAGGAGGACAGATACTGATGGCCAGATGGAAATGCTGAATAATACTTGTCTTTCAAGTCTGGAATCAGAGTCCAAATTTGGCCTCCTTTGCATACACTGAGAAGGATTCAGTATTTTAAAAGGCCCCAAGAAGTGCCTAATCTGTGAAGATATGAAGGCTACAGAAAGCAGAAGATAAAGAAAACATGAAAGAAAAAAGAACAATATTCTTGGTCTTCTGCAGCTGAAGGAAATTTAATGTTTATTTTTTGTCTTCCAGGAATGTTTGACTAAACCCAGGACCATTGCCTTTTGGCAAACCCAGCTTGCCAATATTTTAGAGTTTTGTATATAGGCCAAATCAATAGTTAATTTTACTATCTGAGCAAATACTGATGTCTAGACAGGAACTCAGTTCTAGCTGGAAAATTAGAACAGGAAACAAAGGGGAGAAAGAGATTAATGTCTTCATGTTTTCACCAATTCCATACTTGACAAATAACCTTTCTCACTGAGTAGATAATTGTACTCTTATAAGCATCTCATGCTTCAAATGACAATTTGAAGGCAAGAAATGCAAGAAAATTAACAAGATGTTTCTGTCATAAGAATATGTGGAAAAATATAATGACATAAGCTTATTAATTACTAAATGTATTCATATTTTAATGTTAGCTCAAAAGTGGTATTTGGGTGAAAAATATATGGAGAAAGGAATAGCTTTGCAATTCCATTTGTATAAGAAAATACTCATGAATAGTATTTCTTATTTTTTCAAGTGGAAATGGTTGCTTGCATGAATTGAAAGAGTGCTATTGAAGTCAATAGATAATTTTCCTGTATAGTGAAGACATAGATAGGCCATTAATGGTCAAAGAAAGGCCATAGAAGAAAAAAATATTTTTATTCCATAAATCTCCATTAAAATTTCTATTGTTCTAATTTCTAATTTCTTAATACCCATATCCTCATTTTTTTTACTTCTTTGCCTTTCTTCACCAAGTAATTTTTGTTCATGATGCAGTTTTATGAAGTAACCTTGAATTTACAGTCATTTTCAATGGACTGAAAATGTACTTGCAGATTTATTGAATTACACTGGATTCTCTCAGCAGCTCAAGTGCTTTTGACAAACTAAATAAGGCACACTAAGTGTATGGATTTTTATCCTTTTTGTCATAACTGCTTTTCCATGTCATTTCACAAAATATCTCTAAAGTTATGTATCTATTTTCTAATTTTAAAAGTTATGAAATGATAAATAAAATCCTTATGTGTATAAAGGCAGCTTCAGACATATGCCAGCGAGCAGGTTTTCAGAGACTCAAACAAAAGCCTAGATCACATGTATAACAACTGACAAATCAAGTGCTATTAGATGCTTTTAGAATCAAGAGCCAACATGAATAGACATGCTCTGGGACCTGCTTTTGCATCTTTAGATGAAATTCAAAAAGGGAATATCTAAATAAGATGCAGAATGTGACACCTATAAATTCTACCATCTTTCTGTAGGGTATATTGAAGTGCATATTTGTTTATTTCTATGTATATGTATACATTGTCTGTGAATATTTTGGGCGGGGGTGAGTCATAAGAGTACATGCAGAAGTTGATTGCTGGGGAGGATGTGTGTGCACCCACACAAGCCACACAGAGTGAGAAAGAGTACCAATCTCTCCCTGCACAGGTCTGAACCAGAATCTACCCCCTCCATACTTTGTGCCAGTGCTCCTGACAGTCACACAACCCTGACTCAATACTCCTACTTCTCATTCAACCCTCATGAAGGGCAAAGAAGATGGTCAATAGCTATTCTTCTCTTCCCCCTTCTTCATGATGCTCACATGCAGAATCTCACAAACTTAAGTAACTTCACCAAATGCAAAGGACATACTTATATATATAATTTTCATCCATATATGTGCAGCAGGCTTCATAATTAAACCAAAGGGGAAAAAACTAGTATTTTAGGAAATATGAACTAAAATGAATGTTTATTTGAATATTTAACAGCAAAGCTTTATTTTATCAGAGGTTCAAGCTGAAAATGCTTTCATAACTGGAGGAAATGCAGGGAGCCATGCCAAACTGTGAAAGCAAACATCACATTCCTTTCTGTTGGTAAGTCATATTTTGAGCCCCAACACATATGTAAAAAAACACATTTAGACACAGACTATCATAGGTGTCTATGTCTATATAGAGTCTTCCAGGAAAATCTGTATCCTGTAAAAAAACTTTAAAATCATTTCCCCTTTGAGTAGGATTTTAACTAAATGATCTTCAGAAATAACTTCCATCTTAAATTATTATATGACTTTATGAATCATATACTCTCACTGAGTTCAGCAAATCGTAGGTTGGACTAGTGTTTCTTACAAAATGTTATATTTATTCAAAATTTTGAGTGCTCAGTTTGTTAAAAAAATATGATTCTGGAAAAAGTAATTTCAGAAAAATCTCATGAGTTGGTTCTAGTTTTTAATTCAAAAGGCGGAAACAAACTTAAAAGACTAATTCTTTGTGAAAAAGTGTATTTTCAAAAACATTTTTTTCAAAAAATTGCTTTCATAAATATTGCTATGTTGCTATTGCTATTGCTATTTCAAAAATTGCTTTCATTCTTCAAAATCTTTAAATTTTTTTTCCTTTAAAAATCAGAAATAGCATTGATAACTTTTTTCTTAAAATAAATTTTATGTTAAAAGTCGGTTTTTCTTACAAATATACTTCAATTACATAATAATCTTCAATATATATCACTGCCTTTTTTGGTATGGCTATAATAGCTAACTAGATAGCAGAGCTGTTTTCAGAAGCTAAAATATTGAATGTTAATCAGTTTTGTCATTTCACAGGAAAGCAATTTTCTTCCAGATACAATATTCTATACCAGCATAAGCTGGTTAACTTCTGAAGCTGATTAAATGGCAAAGAATACCAGTGATCCAGATCTAAATCAGATAATATGATTACATACCATCAGGGCTATACAACATGCTGTTCTCCTGGTGTCAAAACAAGTTAGATTTCCTCATGGATTTTAAAATATTTCAGTCAGAGAAAACAGTTTTGCACAATAAACATCACAATTTTTTGTCTTGGTTTTACATTATAGTATATGCTATTAGACTAATTAAGAAAATATAATAACTTAGACAAACTTTCTAAAGGAAAAATTTTAATTATGGAGTTATGGAAACCTATTCCAGAAGAACAAGTGGCAGTGGCAAGCTGCTGAGTGAGATTTTCTAATTTGACTAAGAAACAAACTGATATCAAACTGTTCTTAAAGTGCAACTGAACTGGTTCCTTCCTAGTTATTTTCTCTAAGTTTACAGTGACAGGAAAGCATGCCTCAAAAGCTGGAATAGTCTATTATTCTTTGTGACTTCCTCCAAGCAAGAGTATCAGGATCACTTGCTACAATAAAATGCTAGGAATAAAAGGTAAATAATGAAGATTTCATGACAGCACTTGATAGGTTTGCTGAATGCTGCAGATATGTAGACTTCAAAAGAGAATTAACAAGAGAAAAAATAGTCACATATATAAAAGAAGCCACATATAAAAGGAGCCCACTTCTGGGAAGAGACACTGTCACTCAGATTCAAGAGCAGCAATGTCACTTACCATTCCCAAAGCAGAAGTCCTGTATCAGATGGCCTCAATACATGGAAGATGAGCCAAACAGAGCTGAAATAGCAACATGAGCATTCTCATAATACAAAAATAGTGTTCAGGAAGGGACAGGGAGAAGAATATCTCTTCACAAGAGAGAGCAGCAGAGATGTAGAGCAAAGAGCACAACAAAAGGCAACAGATGGAAACTAAGAATGGCATAGAGCAGGACTAATGGAACTATCACGTAATAGGTATTTTCCTAATGACATAGAAGCTGCCCAGAGAATCTGGAGATAACACTGCTGTAATCAGTGTACATTTCATGAAGATTTCACAGACCAAGGGACAAAATATGCTGGAAAAACATACAGTGGTATTTAGTGTTGAACTGAACAGACAATATCTTGCATTTCATACTAAGATGGGGAAACCACTGAAGTATTACCAAGGGAAAAAAAAAGAAAAGAAACCTGAAACCAATTCAAGACAACACTTAAGCAAAGTAAGATAGCTGTAAAGGTCAAGTAAAATACTGTATGGGCTCAAAGAAACTATACTGGACATTTACATTTAATTCCAAATATAAGTAGTTTTTTTTTTTAGGTAATTTCATTAAGAAACAAGGATTGATGGTATATCATTAAGTTCTAGATTTATTGAAGAAGCCTGATTTACCTTCATGGTAAAATATGACTTGGCAGAGGCTGTTTAAACAATTCACCTGAGGATGAGCACTGCTTAGGCTAAATACAAAAAAGACTTAATCAGCAACTCAAGGTGCACTCTGTTATCTGCATCTGGGAAATTAAAAAAATCAAAGGGGTTGATAATATGAAATTAGATATCACTTAGAGGAGTGGGAGTAGATTTAATAAGTGCTGTGAAAGCAACAGACTTCACCCTCTCTTGTCCAAGTCATGTCTCCTGGGACCAGGGCTGACATGTGGCTGCACAGCTCCTGCATCCATGTGCAGGCTGCACTGTGCCTTCAAAACACAATGTTTATGGCAACAGAAAAATATTTCCTATTTTATATGTACAAAAAATACTTGTGATTGGGCAAAGCCATATTTTCTACAGCTACTTTCTACAACTTTCTAATGTAATGGATTATTAAGTGTAACTTAAGTTTTCCAACAACTACTTACCATGTGAGTAGTCAAGGAGTAGGTGACTTAGGAAGTATGTATGTGTGGAGATGGTGGATTTATTTTATAAGTGTTATGATAGCATTTATTGTAAACTAATATTAGCTGAGCTGGTTAGATAGTTTGTAAGTTGGGCCCCCTGTCCTTATCAGAAGTTGATAAGAGTTTCCAAGACAACCCAGGCTTTCGCCCAGATTGGTCCCCCCTCCCCGCCCTGAGATCATCCCCTTCCCATCCTTTGTAATGTATCTTCTCCCCTGTATCCATCAATCATCCCCAAGGTCTAGTGCATGGACAGTGGTTGGTGGACATCCCAATGCCCCCACCCCAATTTAGCTTGATTTGTTCTTGTTTAAGTAATGATGTTGGTATGTACTACATGGCTTGGTTTTATTGGTTTTTAACTTGTACCCACCCCTTTGGAACTGGATTGGTAAAAACCCCTCCAGGACTCAGGGTCGGGGTCTTTCTCGCTCTCTGGGGAAGCTCCGAACTTGGGTCCAGGGAATTCCCCTGTGTACCCCAAATAAAGACCTGCTCCCAATGCCTCGAGAGTGAAAAGGCCTCTCCTCCTGACCACGGCTGTGATAGTGGAGGCAATCAGTGCTGCTGAGCAGGAGACCCACACAAAGGTACTGTTGGAGCGCAGCCAGGGCTGCTGGGTGAACAGCCAGGCGGGCTGCCCCAGAGACAGAGCTGTGAGCAGCAACATGTATGTAATCAAAAATATAGGAAGAACCAACAGAAGTATAATAATTTCTGTATTATTTTAGTGCTAGTAGATTTGTGATATTCAAACATCCATTAAAATAGCCACTTATTTGGGAAAATGTTACCTATGAATGCTTACAAAATAAAACCACGAAGTAATCTTCCCATGGTTATAATATAGGGATGCTGAGGAATTCACAAGAAAATATCTGGGAGAAATGATATCCCTGCCTGTATTGACTGCGTTAAATGGACTCTTCATCTACATTACCAACAGATACACCTCTTCATGCTTTTAGAGCAGTACTCTCACACAGCAACTATCAGAAAGCTAAGAACCTCTTTCCCTTACATTCATGGTTTTTCACCGGTGATCACTCTGCTCTTACTGCATTAATAAGGACTGAAGACAGCTGCCTTGCAAAATTCACATTCTAGCAATGACATAATGCTAAAAACACATCTTAGCCAGCTATTCCTCAGAAGTGCTCTGCAGAATTGCATTCTCCTCCCTCTATCCAATAGCTGAGTAATCCAATAGCCCCTTTTCATCTGAGACACATTCAAATCCCTCATTGGTAAGATAAATCTGAGTTGTGATTTCTACCCACCCAAAAGAAAGTAGTATACAAATGTATGCCTCCTGGCCATGTGGAAAATGCTTCTTCCTGAATAAATCCTTAAAACATAGCCAAACAACAAACTGACTCTAGATTTTAGAGCTTAGATAGATGAAGAAAATATTCCTGTCTCAGATAAAAGGTTTGTTAAGATAAATCTGGGAGGTAGACCCAAAGAGACTGTCATAGTTAAATCACTCTTGGAAAAGATGCATACAAATGCTCTTAACGTGAGGGGAAGGATGTAAAAGAGCTGGACTTACATCATCTGCATCCATAACAAGTGCTCTAATCAGTTCTTTTTGGCTATGCTCTATGCAGAACATACTCTGCACAGCATGCAGTAAATAATTGTTGGGTCAGACTGCGCTGAAAAGCTAAAGGAGGTCCCTAGATTATGGTTCCTGGTGGGTACCAGTATAAGAAAAACATCTATCTACTCCCCACTATCAAAAATTGATTAGTTTTGGAAATGTTACTGCAGAAATAGAACACTTTCACCACCTCAGGAAAACATTATGGCAACATTAATTTATAGGATGGCTATGTGCTCAGGATCCAAAATTGGGACTCTAGCAGAGGACTTAGAAGAGTCCTGACTTGGCATACTGACTGGATTTTTCTACATTAGTAAGTAAGAAAGTAAATAAATAAGTAAATGAAATACCACAAGCCCTAAGGTGTCACAATTTCGATCATAACTAGTAGGTGACCTTCTGCTGCAGGTATAAAAGGCCCAAATAGAACAAATGCAATTTTCTTTAAAAAACTAAGTACATCTCAGTCAGGGTTAACAGACATTTTATGAAGAGCTTCAATTAAATAGTTTCTAATGGGAGTTGAAAGAACAGTGGGAATCAAGCTCCATAATGACTTAATGAAAGTTAACAATCTCAGTATTAGCCAGCTAATAGTGAAACTGCCAGAAACTTAGATGTATTCAGCTAAAGAAAAACAACAGCAACACAGAGTAAAAAGAAAGAGGCACTCTTTTTTTTCAAAAATATTTACATCAAAAGAAGTAAGTTTCTGAGAGATCTGCTGTTGCATATGTTGGATTGCAGTTGTATATATGCAGTTGATTGCATGATTGTGGAAGGATGGCACATTTTATTACAGCATCATGTCCTAAAAGCAATTGTTTCAGAAAAATAGAATCTATCAACTTATTTAGTATTCTGCCCTGAGCAGGTAAATTCTGGCTCTTCTACAGAATGTGAAATATCTGAAAAGAAGAACAACTACCATACAACATAACCTGACAAAATTCTTTCATTTGTTCACTTTCTGGATTGAAATACATACATTTGTTGTGACTGATTTTTTCTACTGATACATAACCTGCAGTGTTATAGTAACCGATATTCAGGCCATATAGAAAGGGAATATAGAAACTGATATTTGCAAAACATACTAATTTTTCTTGATTTGATTTCTCACACTGGTTTTCAAGGTACTGCTCAAGGCTCACCACTTCACACAGAACTTTGACTATAATTATTGCATCAATTGAAGAGCTACACTTTTACCATATAGTGGGGATACATGGTGAGCAACAAAGACTTTAATAAGATTTATAAACTCAAGTTTGTGTAGTGCATGTAGGATCATCTTGATTTTCCAGGAAAAAAATGCATAAGAAGACAAGAAGAAATAAGAACTTATTTCCAGAGTCATTAATTTAATAAAACTAGCTCAACATTCAAAGCAGTTCAGTGCAAGAGACACCAAATTTGTTGTAAAAATTCTGAAATCAAAAGGGCACAGTTTGCTCAAGCATCAATTTTAAGGGAAAAAAAATCACTTTCTCAATTAAACTGAATTCCTACACAAGAATGAAAGGCACGAGATCTAAAAGCAACTTCCAAACAGGTTACAGACAAAAGTATTCAATCATACTCTTGAATTCTTAACACAGTCCCTAAAAAGAGCTTTGACCTGGACCAACCAGGACTGTCTTATACAGTGTCCAAGCAGCATTCATGGAAAAATCTAGGCAAGGGCCTATTCCCAACAGGTTGGATGAATGAAGACTCTGAGAGAAGGGAGAAAGCTATGTGCTACTTGCCACCACAGATTGGTTCTTGGATAATTTTACTTACTTACTAATACAGATGCTACTAGAAAATGTGTTGGGAAAATCACTAGTTTTATCAGAAAACACTCCAGACAAACTCTTTCAAAACTGAAATATGCACAGGAATGGCACCAATTATCTGTGCAAAGCCTTGGGGCAGACACTCATTTAACAGAAGAGAACAAAGTTATACTGATTTTGAATGAAGTCAGGAGTATTATGATGATTTCCATGTGAAAAGTTGTGGTCCCGTGCTTCACAGTATAAAAAATCTTCATCTAAGTTCTTGGGTTTAAACAGTTATGAGAGATTCCATGTTTCTGGAAAATTATCTTCTGAACTATGGTTGGTTTGTAGGGCAGTGTCTCTAAATAAAAATGGATTAGAGTTTTAAAGGCAGAGAGAAGTGGAGATATGCTAAAACTATAAAGCACTTCATCCATTTGTTCCCATAGAAGATCACTAAATGCAATAAATCAGATGCTATTAAAATTTGGGGGCAACTGGTTCAGAATTTTACTGACAGAATCAAGATGTCTGCTTCTTCTGCACAGTAATATAAGAAGAAAAAAGCAATGTTTTAGGCCAGAAATTTGAATAGAAGAACACAACTTTAAATTGGTGGAAGGGAAAAATATTTAAAAGTAATTGCTTTCCTCTATATTTTTAAACACCTATGAAATAAAATAGAGTAGTAATCTCTTTTGAGCTGCTAATGAGAGGAGAGGTAAAATGACAAGCCCTTTCATGGAGCATCAGATCCAATGTCCAGTCATTAGCTTCCAGGAAATACATGGCTTCAAAATTACTTTATTGCATAACTAATATCATAAAACTGTCTGACATTATAAACATTTTAGAAAACTGGAGCATTCTGAGATTTTTAGGCACTGACTATTAGTGTTCTATAACTATTAGATAGCATATAGCTTCTCCTTTCCTATCGTTCCTTATTTTTCCTTTTCCAAAGTGAGAATTGCCTCATCTGTAAACTTTCAATTGCAGTCTGTTGTTTTTTATGTAAACCTGCATCATTCCTAGTGGAGATTGACACCTCTGTCAAAGATGACTTTGAAAGGAAAAATAACTTCCAAACTGACCCTCAGGACAAGGGAATCTAGGCTAAGAAGGGAGAGTGTTTTTTCATGAATAGGTAATTATCAAATTCTCTGTGGAGCTCTGTATAATAAAGCGTAATAGAAGAATCCATGAATATTGAATAGAAAATAAGTGAAGCTCAGTAGTTTTGCACTTTAAAGTAGCTCATTTCACTAGGGCTTCATGTGGGATTTCTTTAAGAGAAGGTGGGACTCCAATAGCTTAACTATGATGACTTGACAAACCTTTCTGTTCCAGCATCGCATTTTGGGTAACTCATTTGGCCAGGATGACTGGAGACTGACTTCAGACATTTCTGGTAATTCTGGTAATTGTGCTCAGGGAAAAGGATGTTTTGAAAGACCATCTAATTGATGAGTTGATTTTGCAATTAACAACTGCAGAAGCCTCCTGTTGTCAGACCATTCAGATTCAAATTTCTGATGAGTCAGAAATGAGGACCAGGTTCTTCCTTGTGCAAAGAATGGCTTGGACATGGGTATATAACATGGGCAGAACCAGGAAGGAAGATTAAGTTTGCAAATATCTAAAAATTTCCTTTAGAAGTTGATGCAGGATCATATTTTTTTAATGGCTTCATTTCCCAATAAATTGTAAATACATTTTGTGGGTGGGAAAACTGATTTTCACTCAGACCTATTTGGGAGAGATAATGCTGACATTTGCATACATTCTCTAACCACAGATAACAGAACTACATCTCCAAGAAACTGCTCCATTTTCAGTAGCTTCTACAGAACTGCCTGCTTCACAACATGCATGGTGGTGATTACCCTGTTTCAGCAAACGTTCCTTCACACACTTTCTTGACTAGTTAGTCAGATCATGGTCCAACTTGCATTTGCTGACAATCCATAACCCCCTTTAATGTTAGTCAAAGGATTTAACTCAACTCAACTATAGTAAACAACTACCAAAAAAATTCCTGCGAAGTCACATATCAACAGGTGAGTATACATATTCACATATTCAAACTGATAAAAAGCCAATTCTTGTCTCAGTTATTGACCTTAGTTTGAATCCTGTGAGGTCAGTTTAGCCTGGACTATCCAGAAATAGAATTGGTTCACAAATACTTTAATTTTTTTTTTTTACAAAAAAGGAAACTGACAGTCTCTTCCAGATTATGCAACTGTACTCTTATTTAAGAACCTTTATGTAAACCTTCAGGTAGTATTTAATGCACAGGTAGTGAAGAGGTCCTTGGTAAACTTCAGATTATGGCACATATTTCCAGTGAAACACTTTGGGAATTTATTTTGCAGAAAGGGTGCAAAAACACCTCAGGAAAGCATTGACTAACTGGGAACCAACTGAGGAAACTAAGCCCATTTAGGCCCTTAACTTATAAAGAATATTAAACTCATAAAGAAAAGAAACAAAGAGGATTTTCCTGGCCAAGAAGTCATTCCCAGAGCAGAGCTCTGGGAAAACAGCAGAAACTTCAAATACCTCAATTTTTATTTTGGGGGAGAACTTCCGTTTGTCACACTAAAAAGACGAAATAGGGCTAAAGACATTTACATGTGTCAAGCTGGATAAATTCAAAACCCTTGCTATAAATCCCTGACTGCAAAATGAGTTCAAGCCTCAGCCTTGAGTGAATTTTCTTCTTGATCTGCTCCTGGCTTGCTTAAAATGACATTAAAAAAAAAAAACAAAACAAAAACAACAAAAAACCAAAAAACCCCAGAAAAATCAGCAAAATCCAGATACAGAAAAATAGGATAATAGCAGAAGAATGAATACATAAAAAGCTTTAAAAGGGATCTTTTAAAAGTATAGTGACGTTTGGCTATGCAGAGGTATTTTTTTCCTAAGAATTGAATAATGTATTTGCTATGAGCCAACTTTAAACCTGCTTTGCACCTCGTGTAATGAGGAGCGTTTTTGTCAAATGACTTTCCAAATTGGCTGTGGGACAACCATATGAGCCACTAGGAAGGACTTAAGGGGCTCAGTATGAAGGTTAAATTTGGGTATGTACTGACTTTCAGTAGCTTACATATCTATGGCTTCTTATTTAAATTGGTTGTCTCCATATTGATTCACTGAGAAAGTTTTAGTCAAGGAGAAACTTCTGCTTCTCTACAGCTTTCTGTCTCCTGGCCTCCAGAAGAAAGGCATCTGATCAGGCTTGCACAGAGGGAACAGAATCTCTCAGCACGTGATGTAACTTGTACTTCCATCTGCTTTGCAAAGGAAGTGGAAGAAGCCAGTATGTGGAAGGAAGATTTGGAACAGTTTCCCTCGCCTTCTGAATTCCTCAGGAAGCATTTGGATCCAAGACCCTCAGACAGATGACTGTTTCTCTCAGGGCTAATATCAGTGATATAATATGTGTCTTTGCACAGAACCACTGACCAGCTGAATTAGGTAGAACATCCCATTTTTACTTCCCTAGGCAAATAGAACCATAATTATATTTAACCATAAACGTCTTGCAGACTTTCAAAACCTATATTAAAAATGTAAATTGCATGTTTATATTTACATTAAACTGATTTATAAGTTTACATTAAATATTTCTGGTAGTATTTAAATTTATAGAAAAGATAAATAATCATTAGAAGCTAATTGAAATTATTACAATTCTGGACTAATATGTTCATAGAAACATGAAACAAATTCTCAAAATAAAATGTCCTTTTTCTTTAGGAATTACTGAATAAAAGTCTCACACACAAAAACATCTAGTCAAAACATCTTACATAACTGCATAAATTTATATAGAGGATGGATTAACTACAATAAGAGACTGGCATTTTCACTACATTTTCAGCCAACAGTTTTTGTTAATAAAGTGAGGTTTTCCTACATTACACTGAAAAACTTCAATATGAAATAAATATATCCAGATACATGTATTTAGGTGTCTGCATAATCAAACAGCTTTTCCTCCAAAATATTTTATACATCTACTTTATTCTCTGGCCTCTGTCCTTCTAATCACTAACAAGCAGTGTAAATAATGTTCTCAGTAATAGAATATTACTAAAGCTACATAGCTCCTCTGGTATCTTAATGGTCATTTAGAAAAAACCACCTGGTTTACTTATAAAAAGAATTATATATAGATGTAACTATTCATGGGTATATCTGTACAGACACAGATATACAAGCAGACAATCTGCAAACTGATTTGAGACTTAGAAGATATTGAGTCAAATCTAACTTCTGACCCTGCTTTGCTGTCCTATTTTCACAAGATCATATTCCTTTCTTGTTTCATCTCCCACTCATTTCCCTTTATTTGGAAAGCAGAGACTATGTCCTCTATTGTTGAACAGATACATAATAAAAAGTAAGTACTTTTTGCCCAATTTTCTTCAATTTTCTACTCTGAATGATCTGAGAAAACTCATGAGTCAAGACACTAGGAAGTTTAATTTATCCTGAAAACATCTGGGTTACTTTTCATAACTCCTCTTAGTTCAGTAGAAGTACTCACTTATGTATGTAAGGCTCACATTAACAGCCAGTAAAATCTTTGCATTGGCTGATGAAGATGACTTACAGACTTCTCTTCAGCCCTTTGACATCTGCTGATGTCACACTGTCACCAAAGTCACACTGCTGAGTCGTATCAAATTCCTGTAAGGAAGGAGTTAAAAGGGCTAAAAGTGTATCTGAGACCACCGTACCAAGTATGTGCCAAATGCAAAGATTTTGCTGCTGATGGATACATCTATGTAGATTTTGTCATGTCAGAGAAATTGCAGGGCCATTCTTCCCTGCCTTTATCTCATTGGCATCTCTCCTTTTCAATTCAAGAACAGAACAAGATCTTGAAAACACAGAATTGTGAAATTATATATTCTTTGCCAAAGATGTTACCTCATCTTGCTTAATTCTGACTTCAACAATCTCACCAATTTTCTATAAGAAAAAGCTTTGAGGAGAGGAATTATATTTTATGCTTCATATGCAAGACAGAAAACTGGGGCAGCAACGACTGTGCCATAGAGCTGAGGGAATCATTCAGAGTTAATAATTTATTTGCTGAATATAGCTTCCTTTCATCCATTTTGAACAGTTCTGAAAAAGCGTCTTCCTTTCAGCTGCGAGACAGACAAAGGCACTTGAGCAGGTCACTCAGGGTGAGCAGAAGGCCATCATACACCTTGCATTGATGTAGCTTGCCTCCCTGCTGAAGCCCTTTGAGCACAAATCTCTACACGATGACCTACCCTTTAGTGTATGGCCACTTGTGTTTGCTGATTTGTGACCCCTCCAGGCTGACATGCAGGCTAGAGAGCACAGAAGAAACCTGGGGTTCTCTGCTGCACACACCTGAGACCCACAGGCCTGGGTCAGGCATCCCCAAGGCAAGAATCAACAATGTGAGACTCATACATACTAAAAGGTACAGCTCTGAACAGAAATCTGAGATAAGTTTAAAGATTCACAATATAATAATAATATTTATTTATTTGTTTGTTAACATTAGCCAAATTCTTTCTGCAAATATACTTGGTAATCCTGTAGTAAGCAATTTACTACAAAAATGGAACAAAAGTAAAGACTAATTTGATTTTGACCTCTTGTTACTTATATGTAGCAACAAACAAATAGGGCTTTTGTTCTATGCACTTTATTATCTATGTGAATACAAGTCTTGCCACAAAAAAATCTGGCTTCATAAATTTTCCGTTCCACAAATATTTCTGCCCATGTTTGGTCATATTATAAGACCAGTTTGACTATGCATTAAGTCACAAATATACAGAATATTTGTAGAAAGATGATGTAGGTGATGATGATAATGATGATGATGTGTGACTATAGTTGCAAAGAACAGCAGGAATTTTTAGGGAAATCATTGCAGTTAGCATATAAGCAGCAGTCACGTTTTCTGCTTCATTCTCTGGAGAGCAGACCAGAACTTAGAACTAATAGCCTATTGTTCATTTTCAATAACTGCATATTAGAACTCTAACTATGAATTTCTTTGGCTCATCCACTGTTCAGTTACAATACATGTTTTAAGCAGCCTCTCAGTAACTTAGTTTCCTATAATATTCTTGGAAAATGAGCACAAAAAGTTAGAATATTGCCATGGAAAATGCAATGCTTCATTTAAATAAATATTTGCAGATTTTCACCCCTTATTGTCTGCTTTGTTATAATCACCTATAAAAAGAAAACTCACACATATTCCTTTTTTGTGCAGTAAAACTGAAAAGTCTTCCTGGAAAACAAACAGGAAGAAGAGAAACAAAAAACCCTGACTTTTTTGAAAGTGTTTTCCATTTATACAAATGTAAATATGTATTCAAGCCATAGGTATAGAAAAAGAATATATATAGGTACACTATGTACAAAAATGTACATCAACTGAAGAAATAAAAAGAATTTCCTTAACAGACCTATATAAACTGCTCCAAACTATAAGTTTGGAAATTCTTTCAGAGGCATAGTTATTAGAATGGCTGCAGTGAAGACAAAAATATTGTTCAAGTAAAGACAATTATTACTCTTGAAAACCAGAGTGGTTTCTGCCCTTTCTTGCTTTTCAGCTCAGTTTCCCTTCTGCCTGTGAAGGTCTCTTGACACCAGCAGCAGCCTTCATCAGAGAAATGAACTACTAATCTCTGTGGACAGCCTGCCTGAAAACACAGAAAATTGTGTCTATTTCCCAAAAGACCATCCTTCCAGGATCTACTGGAATCATCTGCAGGTGCACCTCCAGAAAGCCCCTTGGCTGCTTTGCCATTTTTATTCTGTTCTGAATGCCACAAATCACCAGATAGTCATGGAATCTGAAAGCTGAGTATAAAATAAATCATGGCCACATCGTACCAATTTTGGCCAAAAGTCTATGGACAACTCCATTATATAATTTTTAGGATATTTTTAATCTCTTCCTGTAATAAATTGAAATATATTTTATTTCTTGTTGCAATAAATTTAGTCTACCTTTGATCCACTAACACTTGAATGATTATTTTAGATTTTCATGACATTTTAAATTCTACTAATCACCAACTATTCCTATTTGACAAATGTTCTGTCTTTTATTTTCAATGAAGCTTAAAATAAAAAACCTTTTTTTTTCTTTCTGTCATTGTTTTTGTACCATTGATGGTTTCATTCATGTCAGCACAACTCATAAATGAGTTTTAGATGAGTTGAGCTGCTTTTGCTGACGAAATTTGCAGCAGCAAAGCATAAAGCATTTTAGGCTCCACAAAAGCAATCTTTTTATTATTTCTTATTGAGAGACTGGTGGTTTAAAGAGAAAATAGATACATAGATTTCAATATGTTCCTTTTTGGGTTTTTTTTTTTCAATCTTCACACAATGAGGAACTTGTCTGCACTAGAAAATTATCAGACTCAATACAGTTTTCATAGAATGTATATATATATTTGCCATTTGGCACCTGCAAAAAGTGCACTGTAGCATATACCTAAAGCGTAAGCTGTTATGGTCACACCAGATTGTCTCTACAATAAAGAAATACAATACCCAAGCAAGTAATACATATGCATATAGAATTCATATATATGTATGTGTGTATACACATAGGTATACCTGTACTCATTCACTTATTTTGCAATAAGTGTAGATGTGTTCTGTGGCATGTGCCAGCTCTCTTGGTGAAATTAAATGCACATTGGACTTTGTCTCCTCAGCTGTTGCATGCTGCCTAGTTGTCAGTTTGGCACTGTCTAGGTATGCTGTCACAGATGGAAAGTCAGTATGTGTGACACGCTTTTCACCTGCCACAAAATGCCAACAAAAGCCACAAAATGCCACAAAATAACCACTTTCCAATTCCTTTAGTACTCACACATGGAATTCCAAAATAACTCAGTAAAATGTTTACTATTATCAGTACTGGATCTTAAAGCAATGAGAAAGAAGTCCAGTTTTAAAAGCTTTCACATGCTATAATTTCCAGATCTGTAACCTGCAGCACAGGAAGAGGGATTAAAATTGTGTATGAAGTTCTGCATTTGTGTCTCTGATATTACTTTTATGTATTGACATCTGGAACAAAAAGGATTAGTTGTATAATTTAATCCTATCAAAGCCAGTTGTAGTTTCCCTCTTCTAAACTGTGTTAAATGCATGGAAGCTTCATGCAATAGCATAGGACTGTCTAACAGAGCTTACATGACATGGAAGGGATGGTGACTTAGGACATATGATATAAACAGCTTAGCAGCACACCAGCTGATTTTTCTGTTTGAGGCCGTGATTCAATTTTAAGTACCCAAAATTTTGTGTGTTTTAATAAGTAAGAAGTATTTTAAGGCTGTCATCTTGCTGTCACAAAATAACCTTTAATGCAAAAGGGCTTTACAGATAGCTCATTAAAATCTCTTGGAATCTGTTTTACTATTTTTCTTTTATGCAGTAGTATAACAAATAATAAGAGTAAAGAAGGATATACTGAGTGATACTACAAGTAAAGATGAGATGCAATTACTCGCCTTTATCAAGAATACAAGAAGCTTAGAATACTATCTTGAATTCAATTCTTAATTTTAAGGTGATAAAACTTAGATGAGATGCATCCCATCTTGTAATGTGCCTTTAGAGAGCCTCTGTATCTTCAGCTTCCTCCCTGGAGCTGATTCTTTATTAACACTAATACTTCATGCTGCTAACAATCTTCATTATAAGCTTGTGATGCCATCAAATACTCATATGCCATCCCCAAATTACCTTTTGTACTCTTACCCCATGAAATTGTTAGTATTTACACATATAAAATATCCAAAGATTCGTGAACCATAAATCAGTAGTTCATGCAAAATACACAGTACTAAATATTTAGGATTTCCCACTGTCACTAGCAAAAAGAGCTGTTCCTTACAGCTGACATTTGTAAACCTATTGAGTTATGAGTTTGGGGTTTTTTTGTTTATTTGAATTTTCCTGAACAATAAACAAGGTGATCTTTCAATCTTTTCTCTTAGATACAGTCATATGATAAATGGAGGAAGTAGTCCAGAAAAGATTGTTTAATTTTTATAATTTAGGCCTAAGTTGTACTCAAGATTTTATTGTACATATTTAGCCTTCTTTACACTGTGGGAGATGTCAGTAAGCATATAAGATTACAAATTAATCTTACTTACACAGTAGGAGAAAGATTTTATGTCAAGAAGGAAGAGTTACAGAAATATAATCAGAACCCTTATTGGCTTATTACATATATTAGTTGCACTGTAAAACATTAAACACTCAGCCAGTATAAAAATAGAGGTAAACAGTGTCCAAGACACAAGTAAGTTTTCATACAACCATTCTGAAACTAATGCAGATATTCTGGATAGCTCTTCAGGGTCAAGATACCTATTAATGAGTGTAGCATTAATCATGTATGCAATTATTAGGAGGATCAAAGCCTAACAAATGTTCACTTTCACAATTATAGTCTTAACTGGACAGCATGGCACAGAGCTGTAAGGGAAGCACACACATTTTGCTTCAAATAATAATGGATTTTCCAAGTGGCTACCATACCCTGCAAGTTTCTTACCTAAGACAACATTCACTGTTGATAAGTTCTTGCTTACAGATGGGTCCTTGCACGAGTAGTCTCATATTTTAAAATTGGGCCTTGGTCCTCCAGTAAGATTTTTGCACTGAATCTCCCTGGGCTCACACCAAGCCCTGCTAAAGCTTGTGGTACTTAAAAGGACAGCAAACTGCATTAGCTGTTACTGCAGACCAAAACTAAATGAAGGATATGATTTTAAATTCCATTTTAGCGAAACCTCTATCAAAGACTAAATTAAATAATAAGGTTTTGAAAGTCTAAAGCAAATAGGGAATGTCTGATCTATGTTTTTTCTTTTTCTCTGAAAAAAGTCTTTGGGTAGAGAGAACTTTTAACAGATTTGTATGAAAGGGGAAATCTGAAAATTATTTTTTGCAACATTTCTTTTTCATTTTTTTGAAATGACTCTCTGTTTTATTAAAACCAAAATTGGGGGGAAATTTAAAAATGAAATTAAAAATCCAAGTGAAATATTTCTAACCAAATTTTATTAATATGTTATTTTTTTTTTCATTCTTTCATTCAGTGGTGCAATCAATGAACTTTAACATACTGAACATACCACAGTGTTTTGGGGTTTATAACTCTTTTGTTCAGGAAATGCCCTTGGGAAAAAAAATAAATAAAAGAAGTTACTTGCAATTCTACTACCAACCTTACTACTGAATGCAGTAACAGTATTCTATCTACCTTTCTAGTTTTACCATGCAAAATGTACTTCTCTAGGCAAAACTTCTCTAGATTAAGCTTTAAATGACACAAATGCACATTTCCCACTTTTCTAAGAGAGTGTATGCATGTACAGCTTTCTCCATCTGTCATTTCTGTTTTACATAGAGTCATGGTATTTACATTTCAACAAACCAAGTGGCAAAATATCTATTATTCAAACATACTATTAGATACTGTAATTTCCTAAAAGGTTGAGTGCATTTTACCAGATATGTATTTGAACTTTCCATATGTAATGAAACACAAAAGGAGATCATGAATTCAGAAGAAAGGCAGGCACACGCATGACATGACATTAAAACAGAAAACAAGAAACATGAATTTCTTATTTCACTTTGTTTCTGTTAATCAAAGAAAAGAGATCAGGAGAATATTTATGATAGAAAAAGTGTTTCTTTCATAACAGAGAGCTTTCTTCAGCAATGTGAATAATAACCATTAATTCTACCCTTGAAATAAGCATTTTTCATAATAAACTAACAGATCATGGTGATAATGAACAACCTATACTGTGCTTGGTTTTTATGATGTTCTCTTAAACATATACACACGTGCACACAAGTCTGTTACAGAATGCTTTCCTGAGATGTCCAAAAGCAACAAAGTGCTCGAGCTGTCCTGGACTAGAGTCTAAGAAGGGCTCAGGCCACTAAAGAACTGGTGCTCAAGAACAGCTGATCTACACACACCTCTGGCTAGTACTTGCAATTATTTGCACTAGCAGCTGTGGAAAAGCTGCAGAGGGATTCACACTTCTCAGTCATAATCCTTTGATGTAGTTCAGGGTTATGCCTACCAGACAAGGGCAACCTTTGTGCTATTCATTGTAACTGCCTAATGTAACCAGAATTTCACCTAAAGGGGGTGAAATGTGGAAGTCCACTATAAAGAGAACAGAAAAGAATGTGTCTAGATCTCTTTTCTTGAGTAAGCTGGTCAGAAATGCTCAGGATGAACCAACAAAATAAGAAAAAAATGGCAATTTGTAGAATGGTTTTCTAGGTAATTGAGTAAATTTCAAAATACAGTGAATACAGTAATTTCCCATGTCTGTCAAATTCATGCTAATTCTTGAATGTCATTTTAGAGGGGCAAAAAGACTAAAGATAAGCAGTTTTTATAATTTCATGAAAACTAGCAAGTGGCTGGAGACAAAACACCCTATTATTATTCACTGTGAAGGAAGCTAATGAGATCACCCTTCCTTAGACATCAGACAGGCCGGGAATCAGACATCAATAGCTATGCTGTGCTGCATGGTGCTACTCTTTTTTTTTATTTAAAGCTTTCCATGTTACATTATCTTCTGCCCTAATTGCTATAACTGGAAAATGAAATAGAAGAGTACAGTAAGGGGATTGGAAGGACTGCTGTCCCATCTAGACAACAATTCCATGCAGTATAACAGATAAAATTAAATGACCAAATTCACTATGAATTATGTGATCGGTTTTCAGAGGATAATGAGAGCAGAACAAAAGCTGCAAATGGGCTCCACCCATTTTCAAACTCTCACTGATTTTGGGATCTTTAGCTAAACAAGTGGTTTTAAGTTGTTTCTTCTTACAGAGCTATATTTATAGAAATGTATCTACTGTCTAGTTTTTCACACTTTTTTCTATTGTTTTAATTAGATTGAACACCCTTTTCTTTTTTTTTTTTTTTTTTATTCTGACATTGTATATAAAATATCTACACTGTAACTGCTGTATTCTTGAGGCTGTTTTATGTTATATCATATAGCAATCCTTTTAAATGACTGGGCAATGCTACATACAAAACTGGAAGAAAACTAAAGATCTGACATTGTGATGATTTGGTTTCTTATGACATTGCTTTAAAATGTTATAATTCAAATTAGATATTTTCTTGCTATTTGATTTATGAATGATGAAGCTACAGCAAAATAATGTCTTTAATTGGTAAACAAAGCTATGGCCTCCTATGAAGCAAGTATGATTTCATTGAAACATACTTCTTTTACCTTGGACAGCAATAATTTTGTGCAAAATTGACTGTCTTAGCAGCATAACTTATTACTGAATAGCCTGTGTTGAGAAGTGCCCTCAAGGTGAAGTATTGCTAATCAAGCAATAAAATATTTGTTTACTTTTGTGATGAAGCTAAATAATTAATAGCTCTAACATCTCTTGGTGACATGCATCTTTTGCGACTATGTAGAGCATAATGACACTAAGTTTAGGACAGTTTTCTATTATAATATCTTGATTTTACAGCTGCTAGGACCAGGTGACATCCATGATATCAGGTCTAACTAATAGTTTCTCAGGATTTGTAAACTGTCCACTCTGCTCCAGGCTAATAAAACTGATATAAAAAACATAAAATGCATGGCAAAA
>WEIU01020403.1:21871-43023 GCA_013389925.1 Aegithalos caudatus | reverse complement strand
AAGCGGAGGAGGGGCGGGGGGACCGGCTGCATCGCGCGTGGAGGAAAATCTCCTTCCAGGTGGTTGCACAACTGCACTAGAGCTACTAGCCGGCTCCAGGGGCTAGTGATTTGAGGAGTGTTGCTTCCATCCAGGGGCCTCGAATGGGGCCTTATATCCAAAGGATCTTCTGGCTGTTAGAGAAGCTGCTTTGAAAACAGGGATTTCCAAGTGCCCTCATTTATTGTCCTAACAGTGTGACCAGCACCTGGAAAGCATATGCTGGGGTGAAAAAGTGGCGGAAACAAAAAGGAAGCAAAAAGGTTTTCAGTTAATACCGAATATCACAAAAATGTTCAGAAATTTTGCTGCCTCAAGAATGTGTGAGAATTTGTATTTTTCTCTTCCCTCTCTGTTTTAGTGGCTGGACCAGAACCAGTTCTAGATTGACTCCCTTAGCTGTAATAGGTGTTTGGAACCATGGCGGCAGGCGTAGCAGCTTGGTTACCCTTTGCCAGGGCAGCAGCCATAGGATGGATGCCAGTGGCTACTGGTCCCATGCCAGCTGCTCCACGGCAGGAGAGAAAGCGAAGCCAGGACTCTCTGATTGTGCTGAACGTGAGTGGCATCCAGTTCCAGACATGGCTGGATACCTTAGAGCGCTACCCTGACACTCTGCTGGGCAGTTCAGAGCGGGACTTCTTCTACCACCCTGAGACACAGCAGTACTTTTTTGATCGGGACCCTGACATTTTCCGCCACATTCTCAACTTCTACCGCACTGGGAAGCTTCATTATCCTCGCCAGGAGTGCATCTCAGCTTACGATGAGGAGCTGGCCTTCTTTGGCATCATCCCTGAGATCATTGGTGATTGCTGTTATGAGGAGTACAAGGATCGCCGGCGTGAGAATGCTGAGCGCCTGCAGGATGATGCTGATACGGATCACGTAGCCGAGAGCTCCCTACCCTCAATGACAGCTCGTCAGAGGATGTGGCGGGCCTTTGAAAACCCACACACCAGTACCCTGGCTCTAGTCTTCTACTACGTCACTGGTTTCTTCATTGCCGTCTCTGTTATTGCCAACGTGGTGGAGACAGTGCCCTGTGGGGTAAGCCCGGGTCGCATCAAAGAGCTGCCCTGTGGAGAGCGGTATGCGGTGGCTTTCTTCTGTCTGGATACT
Organism: Aegithalos caudatus; assembly: GCA_013389925.1. Taxonomy (NCBI): domain Eukaryota; kingdom Metazoa; phylum Chordata; class Aves; order Passeriformes; family Aegithalidae; genus Aegithalos; species Aegithalos caudatus. The sequence goes on along the minus strand of WEIU01020403.1, from coordinate 41,862 downwards.
GCCTGTGTGATGATCTTCACAGTTGAATATCTGCTACGTCTGCTGGCAGCTCCTAGCCGCTACAAATTTGTGCGCAGTGTCATGAGTATCATTGATGTGGTGGCCATTATGCCATATTACATTGGCCTGGTGATGACAGATAACGAGGATGTCAGTGGGGCTTTTGTGACATTAAGAGTCTTTCGTGTCTTCAGGATCTTTAAGTTTTCCCGCCACTCACAGGGCCTGCGCATCCTGGGCTATACGCTGAAAAGTTGTGCCTCGGAGTTAGGCTTCCTCCTTTTCTCACTCACCATGGCCATCATCATCTTTGCCACAGTCATGTACTATGCAGAGAAAGGTTCATCAGCCAGCAAGTTCACCAGCATCCCTGCAGCCTTCTGGTACACCATTGTCACCATGACAACTCTGGGGTAAGTGCAGCTGGTGTTTGGTTACAGCCAATGTTTCAACAAGTGTACTGCCACAAACAGAAAACACTCAATGAAAAAAAATGTTGATAGGAAAACATGTGAGGGCATGTTTTTATTGCAAAACTTTAAGAATACAACTCGTGACTTCCTTCTAAAAGTTTTTACGTGTTTAAGGGAGTTAACAGCATTGCTGAAATTAAAATAACCCAAATCCAAAAACTACAAAAAAACTGAAAAAGCAAACAACAAAACAAAGCAAAAAAGTCTTGAAACTGTTTGGTTTTGGATAGCAAAATTGGAATATTTTATGAGTACGTGTGAATTTTCAGGGGATTTTTAATGGAGTATTGTCTTTGCTGGCAGTGTTGCTAAATTATTAATATTTATAAGGAGAACCAAAGTGCAAGCTTTTAATTTGATCAGTATGTGGATCTGCCATTTTGTTTTAAGTCATGTATTGATGTAGACCTGGATATTGAGTTTATTATTACAAAGTGATTTGTTTTCATGAAAATCGTACCTTGTCTTTACAAAAAAAAATACATTTGTGATTTTATTCAAGACACTGAACACATTTCCTTTGATTTTTATGGACCTATAACTTTTAAATTATGAGTGTTAAGCTACAGTGACTGGTGACACATTCTGGAAAATGATCTGATGAAGTATGAGACATATGACACATCAAGCATGTATCTTCAAAAATAATTCTAATGGGAATACAATTTCTTTTCGAGAATAGGGGTTAAAAAGTGTCCCTGTTGACATTAGAATGCACTGCAGTTTAATGGAAAGAAGAGAGAGAATATTATTTTGTGAAGTCTCTGATACCAGTCTGATTGTATCAGCTGATTCTCTGCACCAAGTTAAAAAATACATTTGTCTGTAATTACAACAGGGATTTGGAAGACTGACTAATTTGAGATGACAATTTTGCCCTATTCTTAATTTTGAGTTGTATAGTACCATCTATGAAACTAAAAATTCGTCGATTCATTACAAACTGACAAGTTATTTAATAATTACAGATACTAAATTACAAACTTAGCACTTTCATTAAGGCAAAGCCCATCATTTTATTAGCATTTTCCCATATCTTCTTGGGTCTGTTGAGATTTATAAAACATGTATAACTTTTAAATTTAACAAAATGAAAGTGCATTATTAAACAATTATGGAAAACTTGATTTATTGTGTTCAGTAGTAATTTACTTGGGAAAGACACATACAAAATATTGAAAAAGATAAAAGGAATGTCTTACGCCACCATTTTTTTACAAGGCTTTTATCTTCAGTGTGATATAACAAATGAAGATAAATATAGTGCATAGTAAATATTTCATACTACTTGTGAGGGCAAGTTATGCTAAAAAGGAGTGACAAGAGCTTTGGGGATTTAAACCCGCCTTTTAGGTTCCTGGGTGGTTTTTTGGTTTTCATTTGCTGTTGCTGGTGATAAATGGAAGGGACCATAGCAGAAGAAGCAAGTTAGGCATGGTAACTAGATCCACACTCCTGTATTTCCTGATGCTGGTAATTTTTTACAATTTATTTTTAATTAGAACAGTGATTTCTAGAAAGAGTTGATGGATACTTTAATGGAAGCTGGTGTATGGGGTCTTTTTTGTAACAAAAGGCACTTTCTGGCTAAGTTGTTCCCATTCTCATGCACAATGTGGAAAGTACTTGTCCATGGTACTGAACAGAAACTTTTCTTGTTTTATGCCCAAATTGCAACTGCTATAATACAGGTATAGTATCACAGCTGGTGTTAACATGATCTTTTTGTTTCTTTGGCACGCACACACATATACATGAGTATAATCCTGTAATTCCAAGTTTTGAACTATTTGAGTAACACCTTCAAAAGTGCTGCTGTAATTTAAACAAAAATTCAAATCTCTTTGAATAGAACCTAAGAACCTGTTTTTAAGTATTCAGTAACACAATATTTTCGTCCCAAGTGGAACAAAAAGGGTGAAAGAGAATCCTCTCATACTCGACTCCTTTTTCAAGATAGTTTGAACAGAGAAAGTTCTGAGCAGGTTGAACAGAGATCCAAAGTCTCACCCTCAGGAGTTCAGGTGTGATACAGGTTCAAATATGACAGACATATCCAATTTTTATGAAATCTTTTAGCAGTGCATTAGCTAGATTATTTCCTTTTAATAACATCATGATAACTTTATGTTTAAATGTTAAATATATATGTGTGAATAATTTAAATAAAATTAGCATAATAAAAGCCTTGAAAGCGTTTTAGTTGATGGAATAATTACACAAAAGGAGAGGGAAGTTACAGGGAAAACCATCAAGGGTCAGTGAAAGCTGATTGTAATTAATACTGATACCTTTTCTATGTGCTAAAGCTTACCATCTCTTTACTAATACAGAACTCATGTTCATATTAACTTTAGTTTTAGCTGAATCAGGGATGTGTAAATGGACTTGATAGGAACAACTTCTCTCTTTTAGAAACAAAGTTGGATGAAGTCTTTATGTTTTTAATGACAGTAGCACACAGCAGGTTATGTGAAATACTACAAAAAATCATGAAAGCTAATAGCGACTAATAGATTAACGTAAAATTGAGTTTTTGAGTCTTGGTATCATTGTCACATTTTTCTAGATAGCAAGGGTATTGAGTAAGCGACCTTTGCAATTTGGGAAGTTATTACCTTGGAGGCAGAGCTGTATTTCTCAGTTCTGCATGATTGCTGAGCAATTAAAGTGTCTTTAAAAAACATAGATTACATTTTCCTTTGCAGTGTGCTAGTGACTTCAAATATTACAGTATTTTTTCCTCCAAGGATATCCCAGCTATTAACTGATCTTGACTGCTCAACTCAAGTAGTACATATACATGGAAATGTTACATGAAAGAGCTGAAAAAAACTGAAAGGAAGGGAAGAAAGGAGCAAAGGAAGAAAGAGAACATGAGAAAAAGTTAAAGACAGGGAGAGAAAGAAAAGAGAAAGATGCCTCTAGATAAACAGCATGCACACTTCAATAAACTGAATTGTCTAATTTTAAACTTTAAACTAGTGATTTGTCAGGATTAGTTGTAGCAAAAGTAAAGTAGAAACAAGAGGAGAAAAGAGAATAAAATTGAAACTGGTCACAAAATCTTTAATGGAAATTCAAGATAATAGTGGAAAGCACAGAGGCCAAGAGTCAGGTTAGTGTGAAACATGAGAGAAAAGCTCAAGTCTATTGAACTGGGACTGGCAGACCTCCACAGGGGCTTGTGGACATCTGCACCCATAATGACATTTATGTCACTTTCTGCTGTCACCTTATAACATGACAATCTAATAATTTTCCATCTGCCCTGTTGGGAGCTAGCAAATGAGCTGGAATACCTGGTAAGGTTTTGATGGTGTAAGGATATTGTTTGTTCCCAAGTCAGTCAGAGCTATAGTGTAGTTTGTGTTTTATGAAGATATTATACTTTAAATAAGCAATGTAGTGCTCTTCTGTGAGTAGTTCTAAAGCAATCTCACTGCTATATTAAAATTCTATTTTTATAGCCTTTACATTGAGTAGCTTTATCAAGTCATACAATGCTTCAGGAGGTGAACACAATACTTTGTGAAGGGAAGCTTAAAGTAAAGACTACTCACTTATTTGCTCTCATTGTATAAGCTAGAGGTATGTCTTTCAGAAAAGATAAAACAACAATTTGTTTTCATTATTCGTTAATATAACCCATAATGTGTGAGGAAAGCCACTTAAGATATATCAAATTCTCTGAAGAGTTTATAATAAACTACATGTGATAACAGAAAACCTCAAACAGTGAACAAGGGAAGAGAGCAAAGGATTTATTTTTCCTGCACGTTCATGTACTTTGCCATCTTCGGTCCTTTTTCAATCCATTTTTTTTCATCAATATGGGTATATTCTATCTATTTCTTTTGTCCATTATTTATTCCAACTACCACTTTCCATAGTTTTGGTGGTTGGGTTTTGTCTACTGGTTGACACTTTTCCTCCCTTCTTCAAGACAAGGTTTACATTTTTAAAGACTCTGCTGGCTTTGTTTTTTCTTCTTCTGCTCCTTTATTCCAGATTCCTAATTCATCCTTCACTACTAGATCAAATCTTTCATTTGTCATCATTGTCATTCATTTGACCTGAACTTTCCTTAGAACAGATTTTTTGTTCTGACCTTTGTTTTATAGATTTTTCCTTATGAGCATCGTAAAATTTCCACATCATCACTTTTTTTCTCAAATGCCATACATATTCTCTTTTCTCACCACTGTGCCATTTTCAGTGCATTTAGTTCCTTATAGTTTCTGCATTTTAGTTTGAAATAATCCAATTCTTCAGAACTTTTATTAAAAATTGAGTTTAATAAAATCTGACAAGAGAGAACAAAATTCAAAATGTTTTGTGAAAAATTTCATTAAATGTTTGGATACATTCTTACAATTAATGTTACAAGTATAAAGATTCACAAAGTTAGAGTATTATTTCTGTATCTTGTACACGTACATATTGCTCATTCATTTTTTGTTTGATATTTTCAACCCTGTTTCAAATAGAGTTTTTCTATTTTTGTCTTCTTATATACAACCTAGTGGGTTTTGTATTTTACAAATGTGTTTGATGTCTCAATCTATTTTCTCTTCACAGCAGAGACATTTAGCCTACATAACAGAGGAGGGACAAAGTGTAGTTGTGATCACCTTCAAAGTACATTACTAGATATTCAAAAAGGGCTCCAGGGGGAATCTGTTATACTAAGGGTCATTTTGATAGCAGTAAAAAAAATTATTTGTTCTGTAACAAAAAGATTACTGAAACTATATTGGGCTGTTGTTGCTTGACAGAGAGCAGAGTAATTATATTCTTATTTAATTGCACTGGGGACCAGCTTTCCTTTTCAAAAAAAATCCTGAAAATCTTTTAAAGGAAAAGGACTTAGCTCATTTCACCAATTTTTCTTGAGCATGAACTTCCTTAGTTCAGTTGTGAAGAACATGAAGGTGATGCTTAACAAAAAGATCTTTCTGCTCAGGATCTAATATATTTGCTCCTTTGGTAGAAACAGATGGAATTTTGTTTCTTTGTTGTTACTTTGGGACAAGAATAAGAACAATTAGATTACTGTGGACCTGGATGTAGCATAGAAATATGCTTAGTACAGCAGAACAAATCATCTCAGAGGGTAATTATGACTAGTGCCTGATCTATCAACTAGGGCCTATCATTCAAGTAATCATCAGTGAATACTGTCATTTTGGTAAAATCTTTAAGTGATCAAACCCAAGAAGTTCAAATTGAGTGATGACAATCTGTACGTGACTCACTCACATCATTGTGCCTTTGTCTAAGATGAAAAATTTGCAATATAAAAGCCATATAAATCTATGAATACAGTATTAGAAATAATTNAAAATCTGGAAATGGAAACTATTTCTGAAGGGGGGAACATAAATACTGCAGAAATAAAGTGACTATTCAAAATAAGTTGAGAACGTCTTGCCACTTCAGGGTGACAATTAAGTTTTCAGACATTTGAAAGAAGGTCTAATGAATTATTCCTTTTACTTGATTTTTGTGACATTATAGTCCATTGGCAGAAGTTCATAATATTCATCATGGTAAGCTAATGAGAGAAGAATCTGGTTCATCATCAAGGGTTAAGATTATAGATGGTTCTAAAGAGGGAGTATAAATTAGAAATACAGAAAATGTTTAGAATTGGTCTTAGCAGGTTTCATCAGTTACATGACAATAGAGGTAACAGAGTGATGATTCTGTATATTTCTGTACCTATCATTTATTGGGCAATAGATAGGAGCACAGGTGTTTTTGGAAGACATAGTCTTTAAGACTTTTTTTTTTTCTGAATTGATTATGTGGTGGAGAAAAGGTTTTTGAATTTATAGACAGTGCTTTAAAATGATAGCTCTACACTACACTTCATGGAACAATAATAGTCACCATGCTCAGACTTCAACTCCTAACACAGTTAGAAGCCCTAATTTCTACTACTATTTCTTTATGTTTTTTAAATGAAGCATATGATTTTGCTCTTCATGTGCTTCTGAGAATATTTTATAAATGTCTTGTTAAATAAAAAACTGTGGGGCTTTTTTTGACCAAAAAAAAAAAAAAATCAATTTTCACCAAAGTACGCAGTGAAATTTACATTATTTTCACAGCATAGACTTAAATACATGTGATTTGAAATGAAATATAAAATTCTTTGAGTAGAGCATATGATGTGTAATAGATGTGAGTGCCCTGTAGAAAAATACTGGCTACAAAAATTTATTCAGGTATCTGGCATATTAGGTTTAAACATGAACACCTATGAAGATCATGTGATCATAAAAAGAATAACATCTAACAAGATTCATCTCTATTATAATTCAAATGAGACTGCACTCCTTTTCTCATAGCAGCATAGACATAACTTATGCATTGTTAGGAGATACATCTTAATGTACCCAGATATCAGTACAGCATTCCTACTAGCATGAGCTCAAATTCCAGCAGTTAAGTGCATTGACAAAAGCTAACAAAGCAGTAAAAGACTGCTATCTGTCTGATTATTAAAGGTATGATGATATCAGTCATATAAACAATTGTATTTTTATAGTTTCCTTTCTTATATTCCACTGTGCAGTATTGTTCCTTACTTATCTGCAGATCTCCATCCTGAAGGTGAAAGCATTAGTAGCTACTGTGTAAATGTACTTTATTAGAGCATGTTTCTTCAGTTACAGAAAATATGAAGTTGTTAAAAAACTTATAAAAATGTTTTTAGTATGTAGAAAGTAAAATTTTGCATAATTTAAGTATTTAGGAATAGGAGTTTGCATTTCTTCCTTGTTTTTTTCAGTTTCATCTGTGTTACCAGTTTCTTTGATCTGATTGGTTTAACTGAAAGGCCAAGTTCACAGACACAGAGATCTCCTGTTTTTATTCATTTATAGGACCCAAACACTACAAGGAAGAGTTTAAAGGCATTTATATGCATTTAAATATGTCTGGAAATGAAGATAGGCCCTTAACTTGAATTTTCAGAAGAGGCTTGGGTGTTAGAAACACAAAGGAGAACAATTGAAGCTAGGTACCTACTCACCTTAGAAAATAGTCTTGTGTGAACAGGAGTAACTTCTAGGGTAAGTATAGAATACTGTGCTCGGACTCGGGGTATGTCCCAGAGGCAGGATCAAATTCCCCTATCAGGATCAAATGGATCTTGCTAGGGTTCATGTCCTGTTAGAATATGCCCTATTTTTACATAATACTGTAGAAAGGAGATAAGAGTGTTGTGTGTATGGTATGCTTAGGAAAAAGGAATCAGTAATTCAAGTAAACAAAGAAGGGTAACTGAAACAGTAATGTAAATTATCCAAAGGATATATTTTCGATCCTAATTTTCTGTCTCTATGGTTTTTAAACCAAGAGTTCAGCATGAAAAGATATGTAAGAAATGGAAGCTGTGACATGTAGATCTTATTAACGAAAATATTTTTAGGAACAGTGTGAAAAACTATGAAACAATGTCAGGTAGGTGATTCCATTTTTCAAATAAACATGAGATCTGAGGATTTATTGGTTTCAATAGGTCTCTTATTTAGCTTATACACAGTAAATTTGTTAAGATGCTGATGTGTGGTAAGAAAAGATAAAAAGGTAATTTTTTGATTTTGACCACTGCAAATTCATCGTCTCCTCTAGTATGGTGGCAAACATTCTTATTTTATGTCTATTTGATTTTTTAATGAACACTGTTTGTAGATTTATGTAGGAGGTTTGAGAAGTACTTTGCCTGCCTTTGGGTTTTCTTTTTGTGCAGTAATATGAACTTTGTAAGCAGAGTCTACACTTCTGCTGGTTGATTTTTACCTTAATTTCTGTTCCTAAATGAAGCACATTTAAAGCACGTTTTCCTGTTTTTCCTCTTTCTTTGTGAAAAAATTATTTCCTGAGGTAAGCATCATATATCACAGATCTTTCTCTTTGAGGAAGCATTTTGATTTGTGAGCTGATGTTTAACTAGATGTTGTCTAGTTCAGTTTTGTACTTACTAACACTTCTGCCAAAGCTTTATATTAAAAAATATGAAGAAAAATCCCAATATTGAGAACACTTGTATATTTTTAAAATATAATATATTATAATATCAGCATTAAAACAAAAATGTTATAAAATGCATCTGTATAAATAAATTTAGCTGTTTGATTATTGAAGACTCATTGTCCTTAGCTAAGACTTCTCATAATATAAAAGGCAGTATAAACTTCTAGGATTTTATTTAATTACTCTGAATACTTTGGTAAATTAAAATAAAGTAAGTACGTTTCACTGCAGTTTTAAATCTCTTGGATTAAGAGAATTAATTTTGGATTATGAAGTAACTGTGAACCTCCTTAATGGTGTCTATAATAGCCTAATTTTATGATAATGCATTAATGTGCATTAATTAATTATTATTTTGAAAAAAAGCATTTTGAAGCCAAAGCCTGACTTTTTTCAAATGTGTATCCAGAGATACAATTTTTTTTCTATGAATTATACTGGCAGATTCTCAAAATATTTTGGCTGATACACACAAACAGTCTTTCAAATTATCACTTGAAAGCTTGGCCATCCAAGCATTCCCTGTAAATGGCTGAGAGTTAGACTGTAAGGTTGTGAAGGAATTAATTTAGGATTGTATAACAGCTTACAGTCTGAATGTGTCTTTTGCATCCTAACTCACTGCATCTTTCAGTAAGATGAATCAGGAGAGTTTTCTGTATGAGAGCACACGTAATGTGAGTGGGATCCTTAACTTGTCATTGTTGTTACTATTCATATACCCCTTTTTAATAGGCCAAAAGAGGAGTTTTATTATTGTGTTAGTGGTCTTACTTTCGTTTTCTCCAACTTTTATCTCTTCCACTTGCAGCCACTTAAGAATTCCCTGAGCATCCTTATCAGCTATGGGCAGCAACTACTGCACTGTGCAGAGTTGCTTAGGAACAAAATTGATGCTCTTTGACATGGTAGATGACAGCTGCAACATGCTGGTCCCCAACTCTCCTTCCCACAGAGGAATAAAAAGCAGAAAGGCTGAAGATGTTTTCCAAATCTGATTGTGAAGAGCCCATATAGCTTTTTGGTTTACGGTATCTAATCACTTCATTGTTGGAATACAACAGGTTAAGAATTGTGGCCTTTCTATTGAAGACACAGCAGTATCAAACAATCTTTAGTAACAACTCTTTTTAACTCCTTGTAATATAAATACCACAGTATCTTTTACTACTTCTAGAATTGAAAATTTTAAATTTTTCTAAGCTTTTTGGTTGGGTTTGTTCATGTTGCATTTGTTTACATCAGTTGATGAAAGGCAAGTTGAAATATGGATATCATGGACTATAGACAGAAGAACTGGACAAACAGAGTATATACACCTATTCTCATATACCTAGCAAGAGCTATGTTTGCAGCTGTCTCTTGTGTTTATTTGAGATGTATTTATATAAAAAGAAACTTTCAATATTGTAAACTCTAGACTGTTTGAATATTTAGGGGAATTGCTATTTTAACACCTGGATGGAAGCCTGAAAGAGTTCAAATTGAAACTTTCCCACAGGCAGATAGTTTAGAGCAAATCTGTCCACAGACTGGCTTAATGATTTAACATGCTTAGTATTACTTATTTTCAAAGTGAAAGGGAAGCTCAAGTTTTATCTGATTTCCTGGTGAGCAAAGTAATCAACCTATAATGTATGTCAAAAGATGCCAAGTTTTAGAGGTAAATATTAAAAAGTAATCTCCTTACAAAAAAAAGCCCCAGGTAATATGTGATGTGCATGTTGTCCTTCTCAGACCATGTGCTTCTTCTGACACCTCTCTCCCTTTATCCCATCACAGTCAGATCTGAAGATCTTCAGCTGTAGAAGCTGCAGCTGCTGAAAGCCTGTAACTGTCGTCATTCCTTTAGCCTACAGTTTCTTTCCTGTGAAGGCCCAAATTTTCAAAATTTAGTGCATTAAATAATTCATGGGAGAAGCAATGTTGCTAGTCGTGCTGGTGAGCCCTTCAGCTCAGTTCAGCCTCTTGCTGCACTGGCAGAGCTGCAACAGTCTCTCCTCCTCAGGGGACAGGCACAGCTGCAGACTGGAGATGGTGCTGGCTCGTTGTGTCTGGCACAGATGACCAATGATTTTAAAATATAGACATTTTTGTGCAACAGTGCACATACAAGATAAAATCCTAGTTGTGGGAAGGGGAAATAGAAACCAGTTAAGTTTCAGATCTCTAGAAGACAGAAAAGAGTGCCTGGAGTGGACTGCCTGCATCCCTTTGGATGCCACTGCCTTCTGGCAGCTGTCTGCCCTGAGCCCTCTTCACAGCATGAGTACAGCACAATGTCTGTCAGGCAGTCATCCACGGAGTGGATTTACAGTGGGTTTGGCCATACAGTAAGAAAGAGGTTTGGGGTCTTGCAACACTTTTCCAGACTGTATGTAACCTTTCCCTATTACCCTATGTAGTCACAACATTCAGTGTGCACTGCTTGCTATGTCTTTGCAAACAAATTAAATAAATACAGAGCAAAGAGACAGATGATTTGGAACACTGGACAGAAAAATGGATGGAAGTATGGATTTAGATCCACATAAATGGTTTTGAAAGATACTTATATCAAAAGGCTGAAAACAGATTGATTCATCTCTTTAGTTTCTCTCTGTGGTGTTATCTTCTGCTTTAATATACTTTCTGATACCTGTTTTCTAGCTCACTAGCTATTCTCAGAGGTTCTCCTGTTTTCAAAGCAAACAAATCCAAATGCAACAGAAAGGTTTCCTTAAATAAACCTTTCATGTTGTCTGTACATAGATTATTTCCCAGTCCCTATGTTTGTGTGGAAGGATTTAGCTATAGAATTTAGAGATCATATTAGGTGTGTGGTTTTTAAAGAAGACAATCAGGACATAAAACTATTTTAAAGGAGACAAATAGGACATGCTGTACAATAGAATTATTGTGGAAGAATCTGGAGGTGGAATTCCAACTTATTTCTCTGCTAGTTGCTTACTATCTCTGGGAGATATTTATAGGTCTTAACTTACTCCTCCAAAAGTTAAATAGTTCTGAACTAGTCATCCTTTTCTCACTTAGAAGGTAATGAAGAGAAGCAGGCATCTGGATGTGCTCATTCCTCTGCACTGAGTATAAATGAAATTTATTATAATTAGTGGAGACTTTAAATACCAAGTGGAAATGGATGAGATAAATCCCAAGCTCCGTGGGTAGTTGGGTTGATCAACTCTCCTTGTTCCCAAGTTACATAACTGTGAAAGGCCCATAACATATTCCTTTCAAAAATCATAGCAGAGCACATGCTTGGCATTTGATGGCAATACCCACTTAATCAAAAAGGCAACACATCTACTACATTTAAACTCAAAGTATTCTTGTTTTGTGTAGCCCTGAAGACCGCTTCAGTGCTTTTGCCAGTTTTTTGTCCCTTTCCAAACAACACAACAAAAATTTTAAATTTGAAAAAAAAAAAAGGAGATTTAATGTTTGTGCTGGTTTAGAAGGAGCCTCTAGAAATTTGAAAGAAAATTTAAGTATCCACTGCAGGAAGTCAGGAAGGAAGGAAGTCATTCTTCAAATAGCAATGCTTCTGAGTTAAGATGTGGAAAGCTTGAATACCTTGATTACCCTTCAAAGGGTTGTAAACAATTTCTGTTCTTCTGAACGGGAAATAAAGACCAAGCCACATGGTGGTCTTGTTAGCTGTTTCACCACTGTTCATTTCTAAAGTGTCCCCATGGAGACATATCAGACATATCCCCCAACTGTTCTTCCAGGAGGTCTCAGAGATCCTGACTGCAGTTAAGCATTGCCAATGCAAAGCTGTGAAGGAGACTGAAAATTTTAGAGACACACTACAATAAATTTCAGCAAGGGCACTCTACTCATTGCAGTAGTCATTTTCATATTTAATTCATAAATATAAATAAAAAATATATAATTTTTTCTAAAGATGCTTCTAGACTGAAGTACTACAGAATCTTAAAGGCTATGATGGTATTATGGTCCAAACTGCAGCAGAGTTTGTTTTTCTCATTTTCCTTCTGAACTTTGTTCACTTCTCTGAGAATCATAGCAATCTCTCTGGTAGGGGAATTCTGTAATTTGGTATGAAATTCTTTTATCAAAAAAAGATTTGTTTTAACTCAGTTTAGTTTGTCTTCATGATCTGCTTTTCCAGAACAGCAAAACTCAAATTTGCCAGCTAGTACAGTTCTATACAAGTGTGAAATAACATTTCCTTCAGTATGTTCCCCTTTTTTCTTGTGTAAGAGTTCATGAAATTTTGCTCTTTTATGCGTTAAGTGGCATATTAATTTTTTTTTGTGTCTGTGAAAAGAGATGAATGAACTACAGAAGAAACAATACTTCCTCTTTTATCTTCCCCTCAACTGGCCAGCTTTATCATAAACTTCCAATTAAGTTTTAAAGAAAAAGTGCTATTCTGCATAACAAATGAAACATTGCTTCTTCTTTGAGGGGAAATAGTGGTTATTTCATCATCTGGAGTAACAATTTTGATTTAATAATTTTTAAAAATAAAAATTTTCTTCCCATTTTCAATTCCAGCTAATGGTTTTGAAAAGCTAGAAGTGTGATGATAATGATGGAAAAATAAACTCTTTCTTAAGCTTCTTGCTTACTTCTAAGTTGTCCTTGGAACAAATCCTGGTATGAAGACAAGCTTTTTACATACTTCTGAGATTTGAAGTTATATTTTTACTATGCCAACCCCTTTTCCACTGCCTTTCAAATCAAATTGAGAACAGGGACCTGTGAAGCCAGTCTGCAGTGAGATTATTTACCTAACTAGTTAGCTAGATAGAAATATATATAGACAGTGTCAAAAACTGAGTTGTTACTCCTTCAATAAAGCAGCCTGATAGTGGCTAATGTTCTGCACCAAGGTAGAGTGGTGGGGTGTGAGGTGAGAGAGTGAAGAAGCAGGATTTTTTCTGAATCTTGACAAGAAAGGTACAAAACAAAAACAAATGACTTAAGAAAAATAAGTGTTTTAATAATGTAAAGAGGCATATAATTATCTAGTCAATCTCATACCCCTTCAGATGCTGGAAACTCTGCATTGGAGTTGGGGGGATTTTTCCACAGCATGCTGTACAGATCTTGTGCATGCAGAGATCTCTCTTTTGGTTCTTTATGGTATTGCATAATTTTTAAAAAATTTTTTTGCAAAACAACCCTATTAATAAAGAATATTTTCATGAAAACTTCTTGCTTCACTTTGAGATGAATGCAAGGTTGTACAGGTGGTGTAATCACTACTACCGAGTTACCTGCAGGCTCCTCTCTTAAAGTGATCTGGGCAAGTTTATCCTGCAGACAATGTGTTCATACAAGAGAGCACAGCCTGAGGGCTGGGGTGGACATTCAGCATGATCTGCTATACTTACTTGGTTTCACTGTTACATGAATCACTAACTCTCCAGTGTACTGTGGTCTTTCAGTCAGGTTCACTACAACAGGTTCAGGGTGTGAGGTAAAGAAAAATACACCTGTTCACATGATTTCTTTACTGTAGTATAAAAAATGGTAATAACTTTTAGTGATTATAGTTACTGACTTTGATCAGAGAATTATAAAAAAGCTAAGAACTTTTGCAGTCAGAAAAGGGAAACATCCCTCCTATTTTCAAAAAGGAAAGAAAGAAGGATGTAAGGAACCACATACTGGTGACCTTTACCTCTGTGCCTGGGAAGACTGTGGAGCAAATCCTCATAGAAGTAGTTTTAAGGCATATACACACAAGGAGGTATTTCAAGACAGCCAACATGGCTTTCTTTAAGCAAATTGTGCTGAACAATCTGGTGGCCCTCTATGATGGAGTGACTGCAACAGTCGACAAGGGAAGACAGACCAATGTCATCTACGTAGACTTCCGTCAGGCCTTGGACATGGTCCCATACAATATTCTTATCTCCAAGTTGGTCAGACATGAACTTGAAGGGTGGACTTGGGGGTTCTCATGGATGAAAAGCTGAACATGAACCAGCACTGTGCACTCACAGCCAGGAAAGCCAACCATATCCTGGGCTGCATCAAAAGCAGCATGGCCAGGAGGGCAAGGTTCTCCAACTCTGCCCTGGTGAGACCCCACCTGGAGTACTGCATCAAGCCCTCGAGTCCTCAGCACAAAAAAGACATGGACCTGTTAGAGCAGGTCCAGACATTCACAAAGGTGGTTCGAGGGCTGAGAACCTCCCTTATGAGTTGGATTTGTTCAGCCTGAAGAAGAGAATGCTCCAGGGAGATCTTTTTGTGGCCTTCCAGTACCTAAAAGACCTTACAAAAATGAGGGAGAGCAAATTTTTACATGGACAGATAGTGATAGGTCAAGGAGAAATGGTTTTAAACTATAAGAGGAGATATTTAGATTAGATGGAAAAAAATCTTTACTGGAAGGACAGTGAGGCATGAGAACAGGTAGCCAAAGAAGTTGTGGATACCCCATCCCTGGAAGTGTTCAAGGCCAAGTTGGATGGGGCTGGTCTAGTGGAAGGTGCCCATGCCCAAGGATGGGGGGTTGGATTTAGATGGTCTTTAAAATCCCTTGCAACCCATAAAGTTCTATGGTTCTAAGATAATATCAGAATAATTTGAATATATTCAAATAAATATCTAAAACATTTCCCCAAAGAAACCCCATATTCCTTCTAAAAATTTCACAGTGAAACATCAAGAGCTCTTGTGATATAAGGTAATAGAAAATCCCTTCAGGTGTCTTTGAACTTTTTTCTTATGTGAGACTTTGATAAAAATAAAATGTAGTTGGAAAATATAATTTATGAATTTCCTGTTTCCAAAAATACATGAATGAAATGCACTTACTTTTTATTTGTTTTATTTTAGAAATGTAGAACAAAACCCTAAAATTACACATTTGGTTTGTTTGATTCGAATTGCTTTTGGGATTTAAGTTCAAAGCAATTTTGACTTTTCATCCATGTGTGGAATAGAGGATACTTTTAGAAACAATGCTGTGAAAGAACAATTTCTTCTAATGGTGAAAGGCTTTAAACCAGGCAGGACTGATACCTTCTTTTTTTGACTTAAAAAGAAAAATTAGAAAAATTAAGGGCAAGATATCCACCAGTGCACATCAAAGAAAAAGGATACAAACTCTCCCTTGGGTAGAAGTTACAGATTTGTGACATACTACTAACTGATGTAGTATCATGGTGTTCTTGCCTGTGCCTGTGCTTTTGTCCTAACCATGTCATTTACTTCCAGCCATGGACAGGGCTTTAGTTTTACACGAATTCATCTCCTTCAGCTCCCTCTCTCATGTTCTCAGTTAATAGAAATAACTGTGGGTTGGATTAAGGAGATCCCTTAGATCAGAGATATGTTTTTTTTTTCCTGAGCACTTCTTAAAGAATTGTGGACAATGGATACATTACAGCTGTTCTTAAGTACCTTAAGTAAAGGTTCAGTCTCCAAGAATATCATAGAGCTTGAATGCTGTGCAAACAGGAAAACAGATGCTTTAAACTCAGAAATAGTTCTTACTACTCTTACTTCCTTCACCTATTTATATAATCTACAAGGTGATGAGAACTTTTGTCAGCTGCAGAAGAGAAAAACTTAATAAAAATTTCAATGTAAGGTGCATAAATACTGTAGCTTCTGTGAGTCCCGGAATGCCTTGCAAGTGCTATTCACTTGATACAAAGTCCATGGAAATCAAATGGTCTTTGGTTTGACCTGAGAGAACTTTGCATCAAGGTTTTGTATAAAAACCTCTAGCAAGATATTGACCAGGACAAAAATTACTTTCTTGAATTATGTCACGCTCTAAGGATTTTTTTAATTTTTGGGAATGTTAACAGGCATTCCTCCAATACATGTATTACTCTCAGTACCTTATGCAGACATAGGGTGAGAAAAACAAATGGTAGAGCTTAATTATATGTATTTGAAGCATAGTTTCATCAACAGGAAAACAGTTAGATAATACATTCCATCTTCTGATGTAATAGGTTTATCTGGTTTTTGTCAGGAAAATCTTAATGGGAAGTAAATGATACAGCATATCCTCTGCTAACAAGGATGTTGAGTCTTACATGAGATCCCACCTTCAGTATGTCACATGACATGACAGAAATGATCATAATCAACACTGGAGTAGAGAATTTGCTCAGAGCTTCTTACAGCTAAAAGGGGAACAAGTTGGCATTTTTTTCATTAGCTTATCAAAAGCCTTGCTAGCTCACAGAAGCTTTCAGGCAACCTTGAAAGTATATCATGCACTAATATCATAAGGAAACATGACAGACAGAGCCTGATGTATCTAATTTTGGGCTGGTATAACAGTGCTATTTAGAGCAATAACGGTTTTATCTCTTAGTTGATCTGCTTTCTGAAATAGTCAGTGAAAAATGTGTCATATATTACATCTCCTCATTATTCTTCTGGCATAAAGGACATTTGAATGGATAGTTCTGACTACATTTTGGGATTATCCTGCTACCTGTATTAGGGTAAGGTCATATACTGTACTCAGCACTGGTAAGGCAGCACTATGTCCAGTTCTGGGCCCCTCACTACAAGAAAGACACTGAAGAGCTGGAGCGTGTCCAGAGAAGGGCAACAGAGGGGTCTAGAGGAGCAAATCAGGAAGATTGGTTCTTTGGCATGGGGAAAAGGAGGCTCACGGGAGACCTAATCACACTCTCTAAAACTACCTAAAAGGAGGTTGTAGCCAGGTGGGGGTCAGTCAGTCTCTTATCCTAAGTAGCAAATGATAGCACAGGAGCCTCAAGTTGTTCCAGGGGAGGTTTAGACTGGATGGAGAAAAAATTATTTGCTGGAAGGGTTTAAGCATTGGAATGGACTACCCAGAGAAGTGGTTGAGTCGCCATCCCTGAGATGATAGAGACTAGCAGATGTGGTACTTGGGGACATCGTTGAGTGCTGAACGCAGAAGTGCTGGGTAAGCAGTTTGGCTCAGTGCCTCAGTGGTCTTTTCTAACCTAGATGATTCTTTGATCCTGTATATAAAATTGGTATAAAGAAAAAAACCTTATTTCCCTAAGAAGAATCTGTCAGTCAGTTAAAATGAATGACTGGCTAAGACTTAATCAATAGCACAATGGTTATTATATGGATTCGTGTGCTTGCTTGCCTTTCCACATTAAAATCCATCACTCCTAATGGTCATCACACTTCCTTAGGTGATGACAAGGAATTCCTTACTTTCTCCAATACATGATAACCATTAGACAAAAAATTTGTTTAATAAAAAGCAAATAAACTTGCAGTTAATTTTTTTCTGATGTGAGAGATGAATGCCAATGCTCTGAAAGTCCTGTAAGGACAGAGAGACTAGATTTTATTCTTGGGTGTTATTCCACTTCAGGGAACACTGCTTCTTTGTTGACATGAATGCAGTGCATGAATGACTTTATGCATATTCACAACTGTTTCCTGGAAGGAAATGGCTTATTAAACGGTAATCATATACCATGTGTAAATGAGTTTTGTGGATAAACATGTGTCTTTATCCTTATTGCCCAAGATTGGTTGTTGGCTAAAAAAGTTTCTTTGCTGACATTTACTCTTCCAGAAATTTTACCAGTCATCTTATGTCTGATTTCCTTTTTTGCCTGAGAAATTTATTTTTCCTTATCTTGTATGTAAATAATGCTGATTTTTTTTTTTTTGTTGTTTCTTTTGAATCACATGTGTGTAAGTACTACCCCAGGTGTGATACTCAAATATATATCCCTACTTTCACATGAGGTAAATCACTCTCTACACTCAATGACTGCAACATGAGCTTCAGTAGTAACTCAGATGTGACAACCTACATACATACACCAAAAGTGTCTTCACTTTCTAATTGAATCCCATTCCAGGAGAACAAAATGAAATGGTTACAATGTCAGAGCCAAGAAGTATTTTTCTTTATTTCTTTTTATTCCCCCATTCAGATTTGGGGGTCCTGCTCTGTTTAATGATCTCATGCAATTTAATTGTTCCACATTCCATTTTCAAGCTTCTTTGCCCAAGGTGCTTTTCTCTAATGACATTGTCCTCTCAAACAGACAGCAACTTTCTCAGGAGAAAGGTATTCAGAATATATGGAACAGGTCACCTCAGAAAAAAATATGTCCTCTTGAGGCATTATGGTTATATTACAGTAGCCCCTTTACATGTATTTAAAGAGTCTCAGATAAATATTTTTCTGCTAGTTGAATAAAAGAGGAAAACCATAAAAAACTCAGAGCTTTTACATCAGATGATTTAAAAAGCTGATTTTTTTACACAGCTGATTTTAAAAACTGTGAAAAACAACAGCACCTGCAATTTTTGTTCCAATATATAAAATATTGCAAGAAGAAAAGAATGGACAGAATATTATGAAACCATAAAACAAACTAGTGAAATGAAATGAGAGAACCGACAGTGAATAAAACTAAAGAAATACGCATTATGAATGCTATATCTTCTGATAAAAAGGTCAGTAGAAACTACAGAAAACACTGTACTTGCTGTGTTTGAAAAATATTGGTAAATATTTTGTCTTTTTAAATGCAAAAGTAATTTCATGGTAGTTTTTTTTAATTTGTGACAGTCTTATTGATCTAATAACAAAAGAGGAACATTTCTTACCTGTGCATTTTTTTTATTAAGCATCAATATAGATAAGTGGGTGGAAAATGTAATGATTTCTCCCAGCATTTGTGGTTGAAGACAAAGCCCTCAGGAGCTAATGGAGAGGCTTTCTTTTTCTTCAGCAGGCCAGATCAGGTTTTTAGCTATATCTTAAGATGTAACATTCCTATATCATAAGTTCATTCCAGTGGGAGCAGGTGTCAGATTTTTCCCACATTAAATCCAAGGTAAAAGTTGTGACCTGTTTTCCTTATAAGAAAAGGCAACATTCTTATGATAGACTGGTGGAAATATTAATGAAAACTGAAAACACTTGCAGATTTTTTGGGTTTATTTAAATATTAAATGTGTCATGGAAAGGTTTGCTTACTTTATGGAATCCACTTTAAAATGTGTGTCTCAGCCGTCAGGTTAGAACATATCAATGTGTAAAAATTGCAATTACTCTTTGGGGATGAGGTGAACTCTATAGCTAGATGCTGTGCAAGCTTCGGAGACCAGACACCGTGACGATTTTGTAGGCATCTCATTAACGAATTGTAGTGCTGCAGCATGCTCTGCTTTACTTATTTATTGAAGAGATAATGGGAAATAACTGGTTTCTTTGTGAAGTCATAAATAATATGACAGAAGGATATTAAATGCACTGAGATGTGACAGAGAAGCTAAAAAGTTGTAGGGTTTAGTATTTTATGGTGCCAGTTCTTCTTTACCAGTACATGTAAAACCAATAGATATGTTTTAGCTGGTTTTGTGAACAATTACCAATTTATTTTGCTAGCTACTGACAAGTGGGTGTCTTAAATCATAAACGGTATCTCAGTTTTGCTATTTTGCAGTAACATACAAAAGTTACTAAGGAACAAATCTTCCTTCTCTTCT